>JBAIZL010000004.1:102522231-102619731 GCA_036971475.1 Prosapia bicincta | reverse complement strand
AAATATTCATATTATATGATTCAATTTTTAAAATCGTTTGAGTATGTAATTATGGTACCGTAGCTATATTTATCAAAAACATTATATGTTTGGTAATATTTCACCTGTTTTACTAATATGATCCTTTATAAGGTATCTACACATTTTATTCACGCCTTTTTATACTAGGATGACAATACGTTACTTGCGTTATGCAAGTCAGAATTTTTTGGATTTTATTCACCTTCTAATGCTACTCATAGCATTATTAATTTTTTACAAAATAATAGTAGTTACAATGATAATTAACGAATATTTTGTTAACTGTATTATGTTAAACCAGCAGATTTTACGGTTTCTGCGAAACGCACAGTCACAGAGTTTCATTAAAATTATTTATGTAAATTTGGTTCATTGATCGTTACTGTATGAAAACATTTTCTCCTGTCTCTATGTTTTCCAAATTTCTAATGAACTTTGCGTACTATGGAACTGTAGTTGTCAGACATCATTAATCTGAAATAATTAGCTGCAAAAGTACGAGCTTTAGTTTTGTAACCAATAGGCTCTGACTAAAATATATTGTAGTAAATATATGATTGACCATCTATCGTATCTCTTTAAGAAGTGTTTTACTTATTTTAGAATCAGATTTTTAAAATTGCCATACAAATCTATTATGAATATCAATCACGCCAGATACATCCACTGAAGTTTTTAATGTTAAAAATAACTTGGTTGATCTTTGGTTTAAATAATTAACTATTATATACATCTCATGGCAGTATTATAATTCAAATCTTGTTTGTGAATTCTATGTGCAATACAGATATTCCTGTAGCCCTCATCATAGCAGATCACAGTCAGTGAAAACCCCTGGAAGCAGATCGACGGTTCAACCTTTGGGGGCTACTAGACATCGCCCCAACTACTTATGTCTGCCACAGCAGCGATCGCGTGTTGCCAGTATGCCCAACACTGGTGTCGAAGAGGAGTACTACCGCCTCAGGCACTTCTCCATTACAGGAAAAGGTGTGGTTAATCGAGGTGATTCTTTGAAAAGTCGAAGATCCAGAAGTAATAATAGCGTCGCGTCTAGTAACTCAAGCCACAGGTAAGCTCTTCATGTTTGATTGGGCCAATATATTTTTAATGAATAATTTTAATTCCGGGAAGAGTGTATGAAATATAGTTTGGGTAGTTTGTACTAATTTAGACCACTATGGCAAACACTGTTTTTGTAATCCTTACATCAGCAACTTCTAGCTATTAACAGGCAAGCTGAATTATTGTCACGTTCCTGCAATTAAACGCTTCTTATGTTGTTCCATCCAAAGTTTTCTAGAATCATGAAAAGTTCATAGATATAAGTTGTATTATGGCGTCTCATTCTAAGTTCAACTCACTGCGCTTAAAAAGGTTAACACAATATTTATGATCCTGAGGTAATTAGAATTTAAAACTCATTAATAAATGTCACTATCCAGTCAGTTTATTATATCACGATATACGAATATCAGTAAAAATTGTCTGAAAAAATATATCAAAATAGAATCTGCAAAGTTATAATAACACTTTCAGTCGAAGAATCTGTAACCATAACGACTATTTATATTGTAAAATTAATATGTTATTAATGTTGTCTTTCTCCATGCCCTAATATTCCATCTATATCTTCAATTACATCATTAAATTGATTATACTATAAACTGCATTAAAATCTTAAACACCTGTCTTTATGATGTCACTTCTCTCTCTCTCTCTCTCTCTCTTGTAAACGTGTGTACTTAACTGGTGATCACGTAATATAATGACAAATCCTTTATTTATTGTCACTATATATGCAAATATCTTTAAGTATTTTTTTCTAATAATCCCTTTTGAACATCACAGATATAATAACCTTACCTCAATCACTTAAAACACCGTTCCCACACCGCCCTTCCTAACGTCAGGTATAAGTCTCTGATTTTGATTGATCTAGGAGGTGGTTGCAGAAGATTCTGCAAAGTACACTATCTTAAAATGATTCCTTACATAATATTTTATTTATAATAATAGACAAAACAAATGGAAAATGAAGACAATACAATAAATTATCATTTCAAATCAAACGGTTTGTCCTAGTTTATGAATCGTCGCTTTTATTTTAAATTAATATTAGTTGGATAAAATTGTAAAATTTATTGTTTGTTTTTAGTTAAATTTATATATCGGGAAACTTCATCAATGGGTGTCTCTTTATCTTTTAATAATGAAAGTAATTAGTGACGGGCAATTTTAAATGTATGGTAAATATTTACTTATTTCAGCTCATGATCTTTTTAAATTTGTTTAAAGTTATCGTGAATAAATAAAGCCTTTCAATTAATTTAGAATTTCTTTACGTTGAATACCTGTATCTAAAACTTGCGTGGCCAAGGAATAACCCATCCACATACCTTTCTGATGTCGGTCTGGATGACGAGTGAGGCTACGATGCGTGGTTGTTTAACCATTTTATATTCTCAAAACCTAATAAATTATTGATTACTCATTTTACCACTGTGTTGAGGTTCAAACCTTAATTAAATATAAAAAATATTTATTAGAAATATTTACTATATGGGAATAGAAACACTTATACACTTGTCTCGGTTCTCTAAACGTCTCCCTCTACTCCTACATTACAAACGTACCGTTCATTCTGCCTCAGACGCCAACTTCCTTCCGTGTCTACACTCTGGATTCTCAGAATTCTCTCCCTTCGTGCTACAATTTAGTATTTATATGAAAAAAATAACCAATCAGCTCTTCCTATAATAAATATCATCCAATGGTATGTTCCCTTACAGACCATCTTAGTATTCAAGTCATTCACTTTTCTTAAACGTTGACCCCCTAGTGATAGCTGTTGATTCTAAAAACGTTCGCCCTTCCTATTTTCAAAAATTGTAACTCTATGATATTGTTTCCTTTTTGCTCCTTAAGTCAAAGTATTTTCTTATCGCTAGGAATTATCATAGAAAACCCCCCTATTCCGACAATAGAAAAAAAACAATGGTTATCTATGCTATTGGCCATGAGTCGAAACACTTGCAATATACATATATGAGTTTGTGTGTATGTGTGTGTATGTGTTTATGTGTGTGTGTGTGTGTGTGTGTATGTGTGTGTGTGTGTGTGTGTGTGTGTGTATGTGTTTGTGTGTTTGTGTGTGTGTGTGTGTGTTGTGTGTGTGTGTGTGTGTGTGCGCATGAGTGCATGTGTGTGTGTGTGTGTTTAGTGAGAATGTATGTGTTTTAAATTCTCTTATTAAATATTTGAAAATTAACCCATAAAAATAATGGTATACCAGGAAGATTTTCTTGTCTGGCTTCAAGTATAAATCACCCCAAGCACAAATTGAATTAAGTTAGAATTAGGATGAATTTGATTTCAACGAGCTCGTAATCTGGTAACTGGAGCTTTGTGCTTTTAATTACACAAATGCAAAGGTAAGAGAAATCTCATTGTTGCAACGAGTATTTCTACAAATCATCATTTCCTTTGTCTTTCACAATGTTTTCGTTAATTATAACTAAGAAAGGAGCTCAAAAGAATTTCAAAATTTAAACGTTTCGAAATATTTCTATTCATGTATTTTTTTTTTTTGTTATTATTACGTTGGTCTAACGGTCGTGTTTAAGGTGTCAATAATATCCAATTACTTTATTGGATGCTTTCAATTTTGTATAAACCTAACAAAAAGATATCTCCAATTACACCTTCAACTCCTCTTTACTTGAATTCAATACCTCTGTAACAATAATACTTTTATTGTTAATATGGCTTTTCTTGAGATATACTTCTATCAAACACTTTCTAATATATTCTTTGACTTACAGCACAGAACATCTGGTAACAGGAAACGTCGTTGTCGGCGGTTCGTACCCGGGATCAGCACGTACATCCGCCACAACGTCCTTGGCATCTTCCAGAGAGTCATCTTGTGCAAGTTGTCCCGGTATTACTGCTCCTTACCGAGTAGTCATGCTGGGTTCTGCAGGAGTGGGGAAATCGTCGTTAATCAATCAATTCATGACGTCAGAATATCTCCACGCATACGATACTTCAATCGGTAAGTGTGCTATTTAGATTAATTTTACTCAAAATATGTATTTGTGGTACAATTTTATAGTATTTTATAAGTAAGTAAGTATTTTATAAATTTATAATCTAATAATATTTTAACCCATGTTGAATAATTTTACAACAATTAATTATATACTTTTGTCTATATTTACCCGGGCATTTTTTCTTAAAATGACATCTTGTTCCACAGAAAAAAACCAGAAGGTAGTAGAAGCTTTGAAACCTAATAGAAAGGCTCCAAGGAGAACTTTGAAACGCCCAGTAATACCAAACTCCATACAGCTCTATTTATGGCTTATAAATGAGTTACTAATTTAAAGGTATTACACTACATCATAGCAAAATACTGAATAAAAATATCGAATCGTTCACAGATTAAACATTTTTATAATGTGTAACTCAAGGACTACAGAAAATAAAATTCACGTAAAAGTTAACAAAAGGAACAGATGAAATTCAAACAACATTGAAAGAAAAAGTATGAATAACACAAAATAAGCGAATACAATATTTAACAATAAATAATTATTAAACAAATAACGGGAAAAACAGGATTATATGGAGAAGGATAATTAAGTTTTACTGTTACGGCGTAAAGTCGCAATATATTTTCACTTTTCGTAAACGAAAATATAAAATAAAATCAAGGAAACAGACTTGAATGGTCTATAGAATCTAATCATAACGTACGAAGACGTGTTTGGGAGTACCCATTTGAAACAGGTGTTTAGAAATAGTAAGTACTTTAAAGCACAAGAGGAAGAAAAATTAGGGTAAAGTGTAGAGAAGAAAGAAAATAACCCAATACAAACCCGTTGAAAGTTTTTTCTGTAAAGTAAAACCTTTAACACATACCGTACTCATATTATACGGCTGCCTCTTTCTGTTTCGTGTAACAATGGCAATACAATTGTTTTGTAAGCAGGATTTCATTTAGTTTGTAATGAATATTTTAATTCCTATTCAAAATCCATTAAATTTTAAAATGTAATTTAAAGAAATACAATAAAATACCAATTTGTTAGAGTATAATGCATCGTTTAGAGTAGGAAGTGGCTTACCCTAGCACAACCACCCCTAACTCGGCCGCTACGTAACCTAGGACTATAGGGGTAGTTTTGGATGATGCAGGAGGTCATCGCGCATCTGATCCCAGCCTTAGGGGTGGTTTCGACCACGTTTAGAGGGGTAGGGGGTAGTTTTTCGAAAAAATTCGATTCTAACCTACTAACCTAAGCTAGCCAAATTGGATCCAACCTAACCTAACCTAAGTGTCGGGGGTGACCTCAGCTACGTTCAGGACCATCTCCGGGGGTAGCTCCGGGGGTGGATTGGGGGTGGGGGGTAGTTTTCGAAAAAATTTTGGAAAAACGTGCCTTGACCGATAGGGTGAGTCTAGAGTGTATTATTGCGTCGGTAGGGGTAGTTTCACCTAGGGGTAGTTTTTACAAAAAATATGAAACTGCCAAAAATCGATCGGCTGGATCAACAGACAGTATGGGATACGTGTAGAGTCCTTTTTGGACCGTTGCGGGGGCTGTTTCACCTAGGGGTAGTTTTTACAAAAAATACGAAATTGCCAAAAATCGATCGGTTGGACCAACAGACAGTACGGGATACGTGTAGAGGCCCTTTTGGACCGTTGCGGGGGCTGTTTCACCTAGGGGTAGTTTTTACAAAAAATATGAAATTGCCGAAAATCGATCGGTTGGATCAAATGACTGTATATGGTATGGTTAAAGTCTATTATGGACCGTTGTGGGGGCGGGGTCACCTGTTTTCAGATTGCCAAAAATGATCGGTGACCTAGGTAAAAGTCGCTCCCGAACCCGCGCTTGAGGTAACACCGCCTAGGAACGGGTAAAGCTAACACGGAGCACGGTCTCGGGTTAAAGCCAAACCGAGCCCTGCCACCCGGCAGCTAGGCCTTAGGTAAAGCTAACACGGGCTAGCCCTCGGGTAAAGCCATCACGAGGCCGACCCTTAGGTAAAGTAACCCTGGAATAGCTCCGGTGGTGGGGGTAACGTTTGGAAAGATTTAACGGTTATCTGATGACGTATCAGCGCTTGAGCGAGTCTAGGCAGGTAGTAGGCATACCCTAACTAGAGTGTTCTACCCTAAATAAATTGGCTGATGCAGGGCAAGGGGCAAACCTGCAGAGTTAACACACTATCTTGGAGGTAGACCCACCCAAACCTCAGGCATAGCATCCCTGCAGCGGGGATTTAGCCAACCCAAGTAAAGCCACCTGAGGAAAAGGCTTAAGGTAAAGCTACCTTGGAGCCTGGTCTTAGGTAAAGCCTCTTTGGAGGTAGACTTTAAGTAAAGCTACCCAAGAGTCCGGCCAGGCTGGTTGCTATATCAACTACAACCTATCGACCAAGACAAATACCTCCACCAAGTCCTAGGTAAAGCCATCCGGGTGTCAGACCACAGGTAAAGTAACCGCGGAGTCGGGCGTGAGGTAAAGCCAGCCAGGCCTTAGGTAAAGCTACCACTGAGGCAGACCATCGGTAAAGCCACCCAGGACATAGGAATAGTCTATACGGAGCAAGGCCTCAGGTAAAGCCATCCTTTAGGCCTACCCCTAGGTAAAGCCATCCAGGTGTCGGACCTTCGGTAAAGTCACACCAGGAGTCGTGCTTGAGGTAAGGCCACCCAGCAGCTGGGCCTTAGGTAACGCTAACATGGAGCAAGGCCTCAGGTAAAGCCAATCCGAAGCCATGCCCTAGGTAAAGTAAACCGGGAACCAGGCCTTAGGTAAAACCACCCAGGTGTCGGACTTTCGGTAAAGTCACACCAGGAGTCGTGCTAGAGGTAAAGCCCCCAGGAGCTAGGCCTAGCCAACCCGAGGCCGGCCCCTAAGTAAAGCCACCCGGGTGTCAGAACTCCGGTAAAGTAATCGCGGAGTCGGGCTTGAGGTAAAGCCGCCTAGGCCTTAGGTAAAGCTACCATTGAGGCAGATCATCGGTAAAGCTACCATGGAGTCGGGGCCTAGGTAAAGCTACCATGGAGTTAGACCATAGGTAAAGCAAACACGGAGCAAGGACTCAGGTAAAAGCCATCTCGAAGCCAGCCGATAGGTAAAGTAACCCTGGATTCAGGCATCAAGTGGGGGTGGTTATCAAATAATATATGAAATTACCAAAAAATGATCGGTTAGATCAAACGACCAACGACCTACATAGAGTTCAAATAGTCAACAAGTTGAATCGACCACAACGCAGGGGCCCGGTAGGCCTACGTAAACGGTCAACGTAAGACGAGAAGGCCTATATAACGTGTTAAACCAATATATATGACAGCCCACATAATGTGTTAAACAAATATGCAGGCCTACATACATACTATGCTAGGCCGACATACTATGTCGGTAAATCACCGGCCAAAGCCTATATGAACTGAGATAGTTTCACCTCATATATCAGGTGGAACCACGGGCAGGCAACCGTATAATATGGGAGTACTATAAGGTATAGCTAAACCAATATATACGATAGCCAACATAATGTGTTAAACAAATACGCAAGCTTGCATACATACTATGCTAGGCCTACATACATGAATCCCTAAATGCGCCTACTATGTCGGCAAATCACTGGCCACAGCCTATATGAACAGAGATAGTTTCACCTCATATATCAGGTAGAACCTGGCAATCGTATAATATGGGAAGTACTATAAGGTACATCTACCAATGCATAACCTATCAAGCCCATGACGGTCAACAAATATTACAATATAATTAAAAAAAGTTACGCAACCTATATATACATACAGTGCTAAGCCAACATTCAGGCATATATACTTTGTTAAACCAGCATGCAATATACTCTAAATAGCCATAACGTTGTTAAACCAATATGCAGGTTAACCCATATACATCCTGTATTAGGCCAATAGTCCCGTTACCCACATATGCCTATATAATATGTTAAGCCTGGATGAATGATATCTTATATAGTGTGTTAAACAAAAACGCTTGTAAACCCACATAAATAATATGCTAAGCCTACATACTGTGCTAAACAGATACGCGTGTAAACTCACATAAATACAATGCTAACCAACATGGATGCTATCCTACATAGGCTTATATACTATGTTAGGCCTGGATACGTGATTTCCCAAATAGTGTGTTAAATAAATATGCGTGTAAACCAAATAAATACTCTGGTAAGCCAACACGCATGCTATCATAGATAGGCGTATATACTATGTTAGGCCTACATATCGCGTTAAACAAACATGTGTAAGCCACCATACATATTATGCTAAGCCGACCTACATGAATCCCTAAATGTGCCCGCTATGTCGGTAAACCACTGGCCAAAGCCTATATGATCTGAGCTATTTTCACCTTGTCTATCAGGTAGAACCAGGCAATCGAATAATATGGGAAGTACTATAGGGTACATCTACCAATGCATAACCTATCACGCCCATGACGGTCAACAAATACTACAATATAATTTAAAAAAGTTACGCAACCTATATACATACAGTGCTAAGCCAACATTCAGGCATATATACTATGTTATACCAGCATGCAATATAATCTACATAGCTATATATACGCAGTTAAACCAATATGCAGGTTAACCTATATACATCCCGTTACCCGCATAGGCCTATATAATATGTTAAGCCTGTATAAGTGATTGCCCTTATAGTGTGTTCAATAAATATGCGTGTAAACCAAATAAATACTCTGGTAAGCCAACATGCATGCTATCATAGATAGGCGTATATACTATGTTAGGCCTACATATCGCGTTAAACAAACATGTGTAAGCCACCATACATATTATGCTAAGCCGACAAGGGCCTACAAATTGTAACACATTATATCCACTGCATAGGTTAGCTAAACGGCTATCACACACTATCCTACAGGTACCACATAATACCTGATCAATAACACATAGTATCCAATGCATAGCCTGACGAAGGTTTAATATATAGTATCCAGAGGCCCCGCTAACGATTAACACGTTGTATCCATAAGGCCTACAATGACGGTAAACCACTGGCCAAAGCCTATATGATCTGAGCTGACACACATTTACAACTCGTCTATCAGGTAGAACCTGGCAACCGTATAATACGGGAAGTACTATATGGTATAGCTAACAATGCATAACCCATCACGCCCATGACGGTCAACAAATATTACAATATAATTTTTAAAACAAAGTTACGCAACCTATATACATACAATGCTAACCAATATAGGCATATATACTATGTTAAACCAGCATGCAATGTACTCTAAATAGCCATATATACGCTGTTAAACAAATATACGTGTAAACCTACATAAATACTATGGTAAGCCAACATGCATGCTATCATACTATGTTAAGCCCAAATACATAATAGAATACATAATGTGTTAAACATATATGTGTGTAAGCCAGCATAGATATTATGCTAAGAAGACATGGACCTACAAAGTATAACACATTATATTCGGTGCATAGTTTAGCTAATGGATATCAACCACTAACCTACAAGCTGCCCACAAATTACCACATAATACCTGATACATACCCCGGATAATCATTAACGCATAGCGGCCGATGCAAGTCATGACTAGGGCTAACACAACATATTCAAACCATTGCCTGACTACGGCTAACACATAGTATCCGATGAGAAGTATGAATACAAAGTAACACATAATATCCGTTGCATAGCTCGGCTAAAGTTCGTCATATAGCACCCTGAGTATAGCTTGACAAACACACAGCATTTCATGAGCGGCGTGATATAAGGTAACACATAGTATCCGATACACAATATAGGATCGAATATGACGTCATTCAGGTGGAGAACAAGATGGTGGCAATGTTGATACCGACTTCAAAAGGGGCTATGGCCTGTGTAGGCTAGATCAAATAACCAACGTTTCAACTAAACTACTGTCATACGCGTAGTTTAACCAACCAACATACGTGAAGTTCAAACGAACAGCATTGACACCAAGTCCAAATATGCTATGGCGGCTATGCCTAGATCAACGTATCAGCTAATCAAAATGAAAAACTTACGCTAATCAACCAACATCTACACCGAGGTCAAATGGGTTATGGTTAGCGAAAGCACTGGCAAAAGCCTTAAGCCCTAGACATAATTATAGCTATCAACGCGTACCAAAATAGCTATGCAGAAACCGTCAAGGCCATTACACATATTGTCCAGGTATGTTCTACATCAAACCGAGACTTTAGACACCATATCTGTAAAACAGCTACCAATTTATACTCTACCACAATAGGTATGTCAAAACTGTTACCGACTCCTAATCTAAGACAATGGTTACGTAACGCCCTTTATCAATTTAAGACCTTAAGCGATATCTTCGTAAAGACAGCCACAATAGTTACGTTAAAAAGAGCTACCGTTGCTCACCCTACCATAAAAGCTACGTACAGACGGCTAATATTGTATAACCTATCACAAGACTTATGTAAAAACAGCTATGCATAACCTGTCACACATAAAGGCAGCTAACAATGCCTACCCCTTTAAAATAGCTACGAAAAGATAACAACCAATACATACCCTATCATAATAGCTATGTAAAGACAATAACTGCGTAAAGGCAGCTAACAATGCCTACCCCTTTAAAATAGCTACGAAAAGATAACAACCAATACATACCCTATCATAATAGCTGTGTAAAGACAATTAAAGATGCATAGGCTAACTCGTTATTGACTGCTACTAAATAATGAACCATCACACTAGCCTCGTAAAGACAGCTACCAACATCACAATAGCTACGTAAAAACAGTTATCGATCAATGACCAAGATAATACTTACGTAAGATCTATATCAGTGCTAAGACAATAGCTCCGTAAGGAAAACCTACCACTGCATGAACTACGACAACAGCAAGGTATGGACGGCTACCGATGCATTACTTATCACAGCTACCAACACATAACTCGTCACATTAGCTAAGTAAATAGCTCTACCAGTGCCTAGCCTATCACACAGGCTAACTGAGGGGTCACTAACTAACCCATCACAATATATCTGTACACGGCAGAAGGCGTGATGATCCTCATCTTTATCCCACACCCAACAGTAGATTAGGTTAGAAGCACTCTGGCCAGCTTAGGTTAGTTGGTTGAAAATAATTTTTTCTAAAAACTACCCCTCTAGACGTGGTTGAACCCTCCCCCAAGGCTACGATCAAGGTCACATCGACCGCCTGCATCATCCAAAACCACCCCTAACTTCTACAAACCTCGGTCAGTGATGCCCGTTGATGGAGATACGACCAACCTTTGATAGTTAACTCGCATAAATACCATGTATGATATATATCAGCCCGTGTAACAGAGTTAGGGGTGGTTTTGGATGATGCAGGCGGTCGATGTGACCTTGATCGTAGCCTTGGGGGAGGGTTCAACCACGTCTAGAGGGGTAGTTTTTAGAAAAAATTATTTTCAACCAACTAACCTAAGCTGGCCAGAGTGCTTCTAACCTAATCTACTGTTGGGTGTGGGATAAAGATGAGGATCATCACGCCTTCTGCCGTGTACAGAGATATTGTGATGGGTTAGTTAGTGACCCCTCAGTTAGCCTGTGTGATAGGCTAGGCACTGGTAGAGCTATTTACTTAGCTAATGTGACGAGTTATGTGTTGGTAGCTGTGATAAGTAATGCATCGGTAGCCGTCCATACCTTGCTGTTGTCGTAGTTCATGCAGTGGTGGGTTTTCCTTACGGAGCTATTGTCTTAGCACTGATATAGATCTTACGTAAGTATTATCTTGGTCATTGATCGATAACTGTTTTTACGTAGCTATTGTGATGTTGGTAGCTGTCTTTACGAGGCTAGTGTGATGGTTCATTATTTAGTAGCAGTCAATAACGAGTTAGCCTATGCATCTTTAATTGTCTTTACACAGCTATTATGATAGGGTATGTATTGGCTGTTATCTTTTCGTAGCTATTTTAATGGGGTAGGCATTGTTAGATGCCTTTACGCAGTTATTGTCTTTACATAGCTATTATGATAGGGTATGTATTGGTTGATATCTTTTCGTAGCTATTTTAAAGGGGTAGGCATTGTTAGCTGCCTTTACGCAGTTATTGTGTGTCAGGTTATGCATAGCTGTTTTTACATAATTCTTGTGATAGGTTATACAATATTAGTCGTCTGTACGTAGCTTTTATGGTAGGGTGAGCAACGGTAGCTCTTTTTAACGTAACTATTGTGGCTGTCTTTACGAAGATATCGCTTAAGGTCTTAAATTGATAAAGGGCGTTACGTAACCATTGTCTTAGATTAGGAGTCGGTAACAGTTTTGACATACCTATTGTGGTAGAGTATAAATTGGTAGCTGTTTTACAGAGATGGTGTCTAAAGTCTCGGTTTGATGGAGAACATACCTAGACAATATGTGTATTGGCCTTGACGGTTTCTGCATAGCTATTTTGGTACGCGTTGATAGCTATAATTATGTCTAGGGCTTAAGGCTTTTGCCAGTGCCTTCGCTAACCATAACCCATTTGACCTCGGTGTAGATGTTGGTTGATTAGCGTAAGTTTTTCATTTTGATTAGCTGATACGTTGATCTGGGCATAGCCGCCATAGCCTATTTGGACTTGGTGTCAATGCTGTTCGTTTGAACTTCACGTATGCTGGTTGGTTAAACTACGCGTATGACAGTAGTTTAGTTGAAACGTTGGTTATTTGATCTAGCCTACACAGGCCATAGCCCCTTTTGAAGTCGGTATCAACATTGCCACCATCTTGTTCTCCACCTGAATGACGTCATATTCGATCCTAGGTTGTGTATCGGATACTATGTGTTACCTTATATCACGCCGCTCATGAAATGCTGTGTGTTTGTCAAGCTATACTCAGGGAGCTATATGACGAACTTTAGCCGAGCTATGCAACGGATATTATGTGTTACTTTGTATTCATACTTCTCATCGGATACTATGTGTTAGCCGTAGTCAGGCTATGGTTTGAATATGTTGTGTTAGCCCTAGTCATGACTTGCATCGGCCGCTATGCGTTAATGATTATCCGGGGTATGTATCAGGTATTATGTGGTAATTTGTGGGCAGCTTGTAGGTTAGTGTGTGATATCCATTAGCTAAACTATGCACCGAATATAATGTGTTATACTTTGTAGGTCCATGTCTTCTTAGCATAATATCTATGCTGGCTTACACACATATATGTTTAACACATTATGTATTCTATTATGTATTTGGGCTTAACATAGTATGATAGCATGCATGTTGGCTTACCATAGTATTTATGTAGGTTTACACGTATATTTGTTTAACAGCGTATATATAGCTATTTAGAGTATATTGCATGCTGGTTTAACATAGTATATATGCCTATATTGGTTAGCATTGTATGTATATAGGTTGCGTAACTTTTTTTTAAAAATTATATTGTAATATTTGTTGACCGTCATGGGCGTGATGGGTTATGCATTGTTAGCTATACCATATAGTACTTCCCGTATTATACGGTTGCCAGGTTCTACCTGATAGACGAGTTGTAAATGTGTGTCAGCTCAGATCATATAGGCTTTGGCCAGTGGTTTACCGTCATTGTAGGCCTTATGGATACAACGTGTTAATCGTTAGCGGGGCCTCTGGATACTATATATTAAACCTTCGTCAGGCTATGCATTGGATACTATGTGTTATTGATCAGGTATTATGTGGTACCTGTAGGATAGTGTGTGATAGCCGTTTAGCTAACCTATGCAGTGGATATAATGTGTTACAATTTGTAGGCCCTTGTCGGCTTAGCATAATATGTATGGTGGCTTACACATGTTTGTTTAACGCGATATGTAGGCCTAACATAGTATATACGCCTATCTATGATAGCATGCATGTTGGCTTACCAGAGTATTTATTTGGTTTACACGCATATTTATTGAACACACTATAAGGGCAATCACTTATACAGGCTTAACATATTATATAGGCCTATGCGGGTAACGGGATGTATATAGGTTAACCTGCATATTGGTTTAACAGCGTATATATGGCTATGTAGATTATATTGCATGCTGGTATAACATAGTATATATGCCTGAATGTTGGCTTAGCACTGTATGTATATAGGTTGCGTAACTTTTTTAAATTATATTGTAGTATTTGTTGACCGTCATGGGCGTGATAGGTTATGCATTGGTAGATGTACCCTATAGTACTTCCCATATTATTCGATTGCCTGGTTCTACCTGATAGACAAGGTGAAAATAGCTCAGATCATATAGGCTTTGGCCAGTGGTTTACCGACATAGCGGGCACATTTAGGGATTCATGTAGGTCGGCTTAGCATAATATGTATGGTGGCTTACACATGTTTGTTTAACGCGATATGTAGGCCTAACATAGTATATACGCCTATCTATGATAGCATGCGTGTTGGCTTACCAGAGTATTTATTTGGTTTACACGCATATTTATTTAACACACTATTTGGGAAATCACGTATCCAGGCCTAACATAGTATATAAGCCTATGTAGGATAGCATCCATGTTGGTTAGCATTGTATTTATGTGAGTTTACACGCGTATCTGTTTAGCACAGTATGTAGGCTTAGCATATTATTTATGTGGGTTTACAAGCGTTTTTGTTTAACACACTATATAAGATATCATTCATCCAGGCTTAACATATTATATAGGCATATGTGGGTAACGGGACTATTGGCCTAATACAGGATGTATATGGGTTAACCTGCATATTGGTTTAACAACGTTATGGCTATTTAGAGTATATTGCATGCTGGTTTAACAAAGTATATATGCCTGAATGTTGGCTTAGCACTGTATGTATATATAGGTTGCGTAACTTTTTTTAATTATATTGTAATATTTGTTGACCGTCATGGGCTTGATAGGTTATGCATTGGTAGATGTACCTTATAGTACTTCCCATATTATACGATTGCCAGGTTCTACCTGATATATGAGGTGAAACTATCTCTGTTCATATAGGCTGTGGCCAGTGATTTGCCGACATAGTAGGCGCATTTAGGGATTCATGTATGTAGGCCTAGCATAGTATGTATGCAAGCTTGCGTATTTGTTTAACACATTATGTTGGCTATCGTATATATTGGTTTAGCTATACCTTATAGTACTCCCATATTATACGGTTGCCTGCCCGTGGTTCCACCTGATATATGAGGTGAAACTATCTCAGTTCATATAGGCTTTGGCCGGTGATTTACCGACATAGTATGTCGGCCTAGCATAGTATGTATGTAGGCCTGCATATTTGTTTAACACATTATGTGGGCTGTCATATATATTGGTTTAACACGTTATATAGGCCTTCTCGTCTTACGTTGACCGTTTACGTAGGCCTACCGGGCCCCTGCGTTGTGGTCGATTCAACTTGTTGACTATTTGAACTCTATGTAGGTCGTTGGTCGTTTGATCTAACCGATCATTTTTTGGTAATTTCATATATTATTTGATAACCACCCCCACTTGATGCCTGAATCCAGGGTTACTTTACCTATCGGCTGGCTTCGAGATGGCTTTTACCTGAGTCCTTGCTCCGTGTTTGCTTTACCTATGGTCTAACTCCATGGTAGCTTTACCTAGGCCCCGACTCCATGGTAGCTTTACCGATGATCTGCCTCAATGGTAGCTTTACCTAAGGCCTAGGCGGCTTTACCTCAAGCCCGACTCCGCGATTACTTTACCGGAGTTCTGACACCCGGGTGGCTTTACTTAGGGGCCGGCCTCGGGTTGGCTAGGCCTAGCTCCTGGGGGCTTTACCTCTAGCACGACTCCTGGTGTGACTTTACCGAAGGTTCGACACCTGGATGGCTTTACCTAGGGGTAGGCCTAAAGGATGGCTTTACCTGAGGCCTTGCTCCGTATAGACTATTCCTATGTCCTGGGTGGCTTTACCGATGGTCTGCCTCAGTGGTAGCTTTACCTAAGGCCTGGCTGGCTTTACCTCACGCCCGACTCCGCGGTTACTTTACCTGTGGTCTGACACCCGGATGGCTTTACCTAGGACTTGGTGGAGGTATTTGTCTTGGTCGATAGGTTGTAGTAGATATAGCAACCAGCCTGGCCGGACTCTTGGGTAGCTTTACTTAAAGTCTACCTCCAAAGAGGCTTTACCTAAGACCAGGCTCCAAGGTAGCTTTACCTTAAGCCTTTTCCTCAGGTGGCTTTACTTGGGTTGGCTAAATCCCCGCTGCAGGGATGCTATGCCTGAGGTTTGGGTGGGTCTACCTCCAAGATAGTGTGTTAACTCTGCAGGTTTGCCCCTTGCCCTGCATCAGCCAATTTATTTAGGGTAGAACACTCTAGTTAGGGTATGCCTACTACCTGCCTAGACTCGCTCAAGCGCTGATACGTCATCAGATAACCGTTAAATCTTTCCAAACGTTACCCCCACCACCGGAGCTATTCCAGGGTTACTTTACCTAAGGGTCGGCCTCGTGATGGCTTTACCCGAGGGCTAGCCCGTGTTAGCTTTACCTAAGGCCTAGCTGCCGGGTGGCAGGGCTCGGTTTGGCTTTAACCCGAGACCGTGCTCCGTGTTAGCTTTACCCGTTCCTAGGCGGTGTTACCTCAAGCGCGGGTTCGGGAGCGACTTTTACCTAGGTCACCGATCATTTTTGGCAATCTGAAAACAGGTGACCCCGCCCCCACAACGGTCCATAATAGACTTTAACCATACCATATACAGTCATTTGATCCAACCGATCGATTTTCGGCAATTTCATATTTTTTGTAAAAACTACCCCTAGGTGAAACAGCCCCCGCAACGGTCCAAAAGGGCCTCTACACGTATCCCGTACTGTCTGTTGGTCCAACCGATCGATTTTTGGCAATTTCGTATTTTTTGTAAAAACTACCCCTAGGTGAAACAGCCCCCGCAACGGTCCAAAAAGGACTCTACACGTATCCCATACTGTCTGTTGATCCAGCCGATCGATTTTTGGCAGTTTCATATTTTTTGTAAAAACTACCCCTAGGTGAAACTACCCCTACCGACGCAATAATACACTCTAGACTCACCCTATCGGTCAAGGCACGTTTTTCCAAAACTTTTTCGAAAACTACCCCCCACCCCCAATCCACCCCCGGAGCTACCCCCGGAGATGGTCCTGAACGTAGCTGAGGTCACCCCCGACACTTAGGTTAGGTTAGGTTGGATCCAATTTGGCTAGCTTAGGTTAGTAGGTTAGAATCGAATTTTTTCGAAAAACTACCCCCTACCCCTCTAAACGTGGTCGAAACCACCCCTATGGCTGGGATCAGGTGCGCGATGACCTCCTGCATCATCCAAAACTACCCCTATAGTCCTAGGTTACGTAGCGGCCGAGTTAGGGGTGGCTGTGCTAGGGTAAGCCACTTCCTACTGTTTAGTAAGGCTACGTTTTTGGAAGTTTTAGTAAAATTAGTTTTAGTAAATTAAATTTTGTTCTGTTCTAACCTGACTCCAAACACGAACATATACAGTAGATCTAATAATAAAGAAAAATACATCACAAATGTCCGATAAATTTTTACAGTAGTAGTAGGAATAAGGTTTTAAAATATTAAAAACATTTTCATTCGAAATTAATTACTTCTTTATCTCTTAAACAAAAGTGATATTCTTACAATTACGTGTTAAGTTTTACTTCGTTGATATAAAATTATTTCCTTATATAAAGTTAAATCTTCTCTTCAAACGAATATTCAGACAAGTCTATAAAACCAGGTGAACAATGTGTTTCTTGTATTCTCATTAACAGATTCCGGTTATCATTTTATTTAAATTTCTTACGCTTACTATCAGTGATGTGACTAACAGTGATTTCACACTAACAGGACAAACTGTGATTGCTACTTTAAAAGAACTGTGACTTTAAACCGTGATAGTGATTTTAAACAGTGATTGTGATTTCTAATTGATTGACAGTTGCTATTAGTTATTGAGTTTCCTTAATAATGTATCATTTGACCATGTCAGTATGATTATTTTACATTACTTAATAGTTGTATTAACAACTATGTTATCAAGTTGATGATTTTTCCTTGAAGATTAGACATGTTTATAATTTATCTACTTAAATATATTATCAAAATGTTACCAAAAATGTAAATAGTATATATAAACATATCTGTCATTTTATTTCACAGGCCTTTCCCCATGCCGTTTGATCTCCTATGTTTTATTACATAGAAGAAAAACATAGTTTAAAAATACCAATTTGTAAATTTTTGTCAATTGAGAATATTTTAAAAATTGAAAGGACTTTAATAGTTATTAAATTATTATAAATGTTAAAAATATCAATTAAATTTATTTACTGAATATTATATCTAAATATAATACTTAGAATTTCGGACTGAATCGGAGTATGACCCGATCGTAGATCGGCTTCCTGATATTGAATTATTATTTGAAGAAACTGTATTAACGTCAGTTGACATTCACTACACTTTTAAACAAATGTATTTCAACTAGATTAAATGAATAAAAACGTATTTTATTAACGTTATATATATTTTGGTATATCATGTAGCTTAATACAATTCATATCGTACACACATCCCACACCGACCCCTTCACCCTCCCCCCACATACACAAAGGATAGTTTACGATCGAGGACCTTAGTTCACCTAGTTGGGAGTAAACAGTTTAAGTCCCGCTTCACGGTTTGGTACGAAATAGGCCGAACTGTGATTTACGAATAACAGCGACTAAATCATAAATTTGAAAATCCCTTCCCATCACGGCTTTCTCTCATCTTAATTATTTCAAACTTTCTCTCATATTGTTTCAGTATCATATAAATCCTATAAATTTTAAAAGCTACGAACTTTATTAAAGTACTAATATAGAGGTAATTTGGTTTTTTAATTATCACAGACTCGCTATGTTGAGTACACTTTAGACATATGCTGGAGCGTAAATCGTTTACAAATAATTAATAAAATTTTGAATTTAAATTACAATTCAAAAAACATTAAAAAAAACACATACACTCACACTTATATATATGTAAAACTTTTGTGTATTTATGTATATATATATATATATATATATATATATATATATATATATATATATATATATACACGTTCATTTATTTAAACAAATGCTTTTGTGTTTGTGTGTGTGTGTGTGAGAGAGTGTGTGCCTGTGTGTGTCTGTGTATTTAGGGAGTTAGTTCTATACATTTTCACTAAAACATTTTCCCCCAGGGAACGTTACGCATGGTAATATGTTACATGCATATACAAATTTCATGTTTCAAGCGGAGAGAGGTGAAATTTATCTTAAAGTGAGCACCAGAGATAGATTAAAGCAAGGCCACTTTATTCATACTCGAGACCAATGTCCAGACCTTTGGCCAGAGATATTTTCTTCTGTATTCCCACTAGCAGTTTCTAACACGTTTCTTTATAATTTCGTTATAAGTTTATTAGATAGCAATAAAAGTTTAGAAACTGAACATTCAGTTATGTATTGAGTTGCAAAATGAAAATTTTAAAAAAACCGCCTATAAACGACCTTTTTTTAAAATAATAAGGTAAACTGTTTGAAAATCGCCTATTTAAATAGATTTTATAGTGTCTCTAGTATAAACATTATATACATAAAAATGAATGACCTATGGGAATAGGTTAAAATATTTTTCAGTTTGTAATTTATAAATTTGTTATATATTTGCCAAATTATTTATATAAATAATTTTGGAAATATTTACACTCTTAAATAAAATAAATCTTCAAAAATCCTGATTTTCTGACAAATATTACTGACGTGATATGACATTTGAATATTCCGTAGAAATACGGATTCTGTGCCATTAATCATACAAAACTAGGAAATACTAATTTTATCAACAAAATATGAGTTCCTTGTATGTTAGCACAGCACTTAGGATGTAAACCATACAAACATAACTGATCATACTAGATAGTCGAGCTTTATGGAAGAAAATATGAAACAAATCTTTCTTCGTAAATATCAACACTCATCTTTAAAGATTATATGTTATACTTTCCTACAACCTTTGAAAACCACATTAAAAAAAAAAAAAAAAAATTATTAGCACTAACTAGAAATATTGTAAGCATCGAATGATTTTTTTATATTTTAAGGTGACTTGTAAATAAAAAATGTATCGCTTGGGGATGGCTTAAACAAAAGCAGATAGAAGGATATGCTAGACGAATAACATTCTCTGGCCTGGAATATTGGGTAGCGTTATAGGTCATGCTTGCAAGATCACACACATCCTTGAAGCAGATGTACTTGTATGGAGAACATAAGGACGTCTATGGCATGCAGTCTGATAAAGACATGAAATAAACTGGACTCAATAGCTCAATATCTGTTATTTATTATTTTTGTTAGAATAATATATGAGAAATAGTTTTCAGTGAGTGCGTGTGATAGCCGCTTAAACTAGTGTACTCGTGAGTTTGTTTTTTTAACATGAGTATATTTTTTGGACTTTATATTTTTTTTATAAGACACAGCCATATTTTTAAAGGAATGAACTAAAATTTCCCAAGAAACAGAATTGCATTTTCCGTACTTGGTGATCAATTACAAAAAAAATTATGTTTGCTATTTCAATTTGTTTTTAATGCCAAATGTCCATATGAAATAAAGGTAACAATCTCGACATTTTGTGCTGATATATTTTTAACGACGTTGTCAGTATGTTATGAAAAGTAAACAGCACTGTTCGCCCCTAGACGAGACGATATTTGATTCACTGTCTTCTTTTCCACTATTAATCAGGACAAGAAGATCATCCAAGTATTGCAACTACCTGCAGTCAGGGAGGCCATTTAACTGGTCCAGGGCGGGCATAACGTTCCGATTAGACCTTGAGAGCTTCTTAAAATATAATTTGAAGAAATGTGCAACTCCTAATTTATTTCGAGTATTTCTAAAGTTACATTCATGTTTCACAGAACCATTTTTGTCAATTTCTAATTACGTAATCACACGCAAAAGATGTACTGGTTATTTTATATGGGGAAATTAAAAAATGAAATCAAATATTAAAAAAATCAATAATATAGTGGAACTTCTTACTACACAAAAAAAAAATTCGTGGGAGTGATTTCGCAGAAAGTGAATATCAATCCCAAAGTGAGATAAACGAATTTTCTGCCGAATATTTTCAAATTGAAAACATGTCTGGTATAAGCATCTGTTTTCGGCTTCACTAAAATTGTGTTAATTTATATGATGGCGCATATTTTACACATCAGTTTTTTATTACTCCTAGTTATGTTTTTTTATTGCAGCTTTTTCATTTAATTAATTATTATTTAAAAGTGTGCAGGGAATTATATTATTAACAAATACTTGAATGATACATGATCTTCCTTATCTTACATACAGACAAATTAATGACTCAAGCGACTCAATCTTCAGTTAGCCAATGTTTAAATGAGTAGGGTTTGTTAATTTATTAGTCAAATTAATTTGCTAGGATCTGATCAGTAAACTTTAGGAGTAAATTAAAAGCTTTGTAGATATGACACATTTTAAAATTTTAAGTTATAATAAAAAATGTAAGTTATTTTACTTCCTTTATTTTATAGGTTTTATATGTTTGTATAGCTCATTAAAATAAGCTTAGAGTAATAAAGAAAAATTTAATTAATAAAGATTTAATAAAAGTGTGGTTGGTGTGTATTGACCAAATGATATACTTGATAGACGTGTAATTTCACATAATACATTATTTGTAGAACTTAAGCCATGATGGCATAACTGCACTTGATTTTTCTTCTCGCCGAAAAAGTCATCTATAACATGTTATCTTACAGCTCCGGATGAGGCTTATATATTATTTTTTAAAGTGCGATGAAGGGATTTGGCTGATATTTCTAGTTTTAATATGTAATATAATACGTATGTACACATAAAATACATTAGCGTTATTTAATTATATCTTAATAAATAGCAATCGTGCTTTTACCATCGTAAAACTTATTCGTGTATATATATATATGGGTTTAGCAATTAAAAAAAAAATCACATTTCTAAACAAAAAACTGCTTTTGTTTTACAAAGATTTAAATTAATAAATTTAATCTTAAATAAAATAAAGTTACTTTTTCACGTTAACTAATTTGTTTTGAGTTCAATTTAGGCAGTTTATATAATCCAATAATGAATTGCAATAATAATAATGGTTTACTGTTTCTAGAAGCAAATTTACAAGTACTATTTTCAATGTTCAATTAAAATTTGAAAATCGTTCAATCTTAGATCAAAGAACCACATTATCACACCTAATATTTATGGAACGGCATTTGAATTGTTTAAGAGACTTCTGGGAGGAATTGGTTTGGGGGTGTCTTTGAAAGTAATAAACCTCAGGCTGACACGAATGTGGTGTGAATGGTTGTGCATTTTGTGGTGGGGGAGATGATTTAGATGACAAACTTTTACTCCGCCCGATTCGCGGTATTTGTTGTTTGAAATAGAATTCTAGATTGAAGATTTTCCAGCTGAATTTATAAAATCGCTCAATGAAACATAGAAAAACAAATTTTTATATATTCTAATGATTTCTTAATTTTCCATTTTATTTTGAAGCCAATATTAATAACAGACATTTGTGTTAAAAACACAATAAAACTCTACCATTTATATAGATCTTACATAGTAAGTAACATAGATCTTACATAGTAACATAAATCGTACATAGTAAGTAACATAGATCTTACATAGTAAGTAACATAGATCTTACATAGTAAGTAACATAGATCTTACATAGTAAGTAACATAGATCTTACATAGTAAGTAACATAGATCTTACATAGTAAGTAATATAGATCTTACATAGTAAGTAACATAGATCTTACATAGTAAGTAACATAGATCTTACATAGTAAGTAACATAGATCTTACATAGTAAGTAACATTGATTTTACTTACATAGGGTTCTAGTACCTACAATATGTAGTCTACATTTAGGGCTTTTTAATACTCTAGTTATGATAGTTTTTCACATTTGGATAGCATATTGAATAATATTTGCTCTCGTTGCAAACACAATGCAGTATTGCTATCATGAAACTCTTAGTTGCTACATCAGTAACGTATTACTAGTAAAACAATAATAGGACTCTGTAACACAGTTTATGTAATTCAGAACTTCCAAGAAGAACGTATATAATTTCATGATACTATGTTTAATAAAAGCAAAAAATTAAAACATATTATATATTTGAAGAAGTATCATTTTATACCTGTTCCGAACACAGTATAGTTTTAGGCCTATTTCTATAGAAAAAAAATTGTAAAATAGAATATTACCTTCAACATTCTTTAAAATGAAGGAATATAACCAACCCTCTTAGAACGATACTGCTACTTCTGTAGAATAAAATTAATTGAAATGAGCTACAGAGCCGGTTTTAGTGTTATTTTATAACGAAACAAAAGTTTCTTACGCTAAACTAGAACTCTCTATGGGACGCTCATTGGTAACCCTGCACACATACTATCTGTAGTAAATATCTTGCAACACTTGCTTTAGGATTTTAGGTATAAAGGAGTGAAGAGAGAATCCTTTCTCGGAGTTCAAGTAGAGAAGCCGATAAATGAGGTACATGTACTTGTTACCTTCCACGAATCCCCAATGATAAACTCAATAGGGGTCAAGTCTTGGGAACGTACGGCCGTGTGATCCAGTGAGTTACTTTTCGAAAATTAAGTCCCTCTTCTAGTCAGCATTGGTTCTGTCTCCTGTAAAATTCTGTTTACAAAAAGTTTCCCTACAAAATGTTTTTATGACAATTTATTATTTTGATTACGGTATATTAAACTAAAATATTGTGGGGATCAAAAAATGTATTAGGTTTATATTAAAATATGCAAATATAGCTTAATTTTTCATTTGTAATTTAAATTTACTAAGTTAGTTTCAAGCAATAGTTTAGAATTTCTGTATTTATAATGAAATAAAAGTCTTTTATATATAATTCTTAACATATAACTAAGTGGCAGAATTCCAAAGTGGTAAGAAGGGATAATCTAGCACTTAATAATAAAAAGTCTAAATAGAAACAAAATGTGAGGTAGATATTACTTTTTTAAAGTTTACGTGTTTAAGTCTTTTAAATTAGACACCTAGCGTAACAGAAACAAAACCCTTATATTAGTTTTACGTAAGTAACGACAATGTTTGAGGATGTCATGATAATATTTAATGAAATAATATAAACAATAAACAACAGACCTGAGACTACTTGTCCTGCATGACTTATGCTTTTTCTATACTTTCCTGACAGGACGATAGCCATTAGAAGTACGTCGGCCCCGGGCATTCATAGCAATATTGCACCACTAGAAATACTTCCGCCTCTCAGCGTCACTGTCAATCAGACATATTTATTATGCAATGCATTGCTTAATAGAGCGAGCAATTTGTTTTCAATTAATTAAGGCACTCCTAATCTCGTCATAAAACGTTATAACTGAACTATAAAATGATGCCTGTTAGTCTTGCTTTCAATGCTATATAAAACCGTTTTATTGCCGTACAAATGAATTTGCTGCTGTTAAGAAAACTGTAATAATGTCATGAGAAAATTAAAGTGGTTAGAAATGGCAACCGAATTGTTTATTAGAAATGACCAGACTTTTGTTATAAAATTTATATTACTAATGGACAAATATAATTTAGATAAAGCTTTCATATTATTATTTTCAAAAAAAAAAACAATTTACACAATTCCATGTTTACTATTTTTTAACACCTTCAATTATCTATAACAAATAATTAAAACTATTTAAATATCAATTTCTATTACGTGACACCAGTTCATGTTTATAGAATATTAATCTGACATTTATGTTAAATTTTCCCCAATCAAAGCTTTTCTTCTAAACTTCAGAAATTTACAGACTTATTTTTACACAAGACTCGAATGGAACTTAATTTTAGGGCTATTCACGGTAGCTCCACTACTTACGGTGAAATTATAATTAAACCCAAATAAACACAAAAATATGAGTGGTTTGTTGTATATATTATATAACAACATATGACTCAAAAATGAATGTGCTAAATACTATATTTTCAAATACCAATGTATTGAATAAAAAAATATGTGAAATACAAATAGGTCAAATACGTGTCATATACGAATGTACATAATATGCGAATGCATATCACAAATAGTATCACGTATACATTTATGTGTATGTGTCAAATACTAATATATATAATATAAATTTATATATATGCTGATACCTATTCCTTCACGGAGGGAAAATATGATGAGTAGTTACTATCTGGAGTACATCCGTTCATTCTGCAGCGCATAAAATCGCAGTTCCGACGTTTCGCTAGAATCTCATCTAGCGAGAGACATCTATATATATATCTACACACACACACACACACACACACACATATATATATATATATATATATACACATATATATATATATATATATATATATATATATATATACATATATATATATATATATTGTAGAAACAATTAAGAATATTCAAATATAAGAATCATTTATTAATTTTTATTATTAAAAGTTTTTCGTTGGTAAACAGTGTAATTCATGAGAAATGAATATTCATCAGATTGTAAATTTTTCCTCCGAGCTCGGATACAGAAACGGGAAAAGGAGGTACATAGGCGTATACAATACCCATGATGAATCCCAGAATAAAGAAAAAATCTTCTTCAATCAAAGTGTTGAATCTGGAAAATGTGAGGTAATGCAATTGAATTATTACGACTAATTCATTTCCCTCTCAGTTAGTCAGTGGAAGAAGGGGTTTGGTTGCCCAGTGTGTTTGCACCATCTCATGAGAAACATGGTCTGCTTGAATAAATGTATCTGCGCTCTTTGGGACTGGCTGTTAGTGATAGGACCTCTTAATGTTAGATCTGATAGGACTAACTGATAGTGGTAATTTTGTTGGGAGACTGTCTGACTGACCTTTTTTTTCTTTCGGAAAACGCATTCGTCTTTCTGTCTGATTCTGTGAATATTTTTGGATTGCAGTTATTCAGAAAATTGCGGACATCGGTCTGATATTGTCTGAGAAATCTACTTCGGTGTTTCAGCAGCCTTTATTTATTTAAACTATATAAAATATTATTATTTGGTCATTTTTTAGATGACGAGGTTGGGAAGAAATCAGTTTCAGTTCTAACCTACTTCGGTGTTTCAGTAGCCTTTATTTATTTAAACTATATAAAACATTATTTTTTGGTCATTTTTCAGACGACGAGTTTAGAGAGAAATCAGTTTCAGTTATAACCTACTTCGGTGTATCAGTAGCCTTTATTTATTTAAACTATACAAAACATTATTATTTGGTCATTTTTCAGATGACGAGTTTGGAGAGAAATCAGTTTCAGTTCTAACCTACTTCGGTGTATCAGTAGCCTTTATTTATTTAAACTATACAAAACATTATTATTTGGTCATTTTTCAGATGACGAGTTTGGAGAGAAATCAGTTTCAGTTCTAACCTACTTCGGTGTTTCAGTAGCCTTTATTTGTTTAAACTATATAAAACATTATTATTTGGTCATTTTTCAGATGACGAGTTTGGAGAGAAATCAGTTTCAGTTCTGTTAGATGGAGAGGAATCAGAACTTACATTCATAGACCACCCTTACTCTGAGATGTCGGTGAGTTTATTAAAAATATATTATAACCATATTCACATTTTACCTTAAACATGTATAAGGATGTTCTACTAAAATACTGTTTAATATTGTTCTAACCATAATGCAGCATTGGAAATCTAGACCTATTGTTCGTTTAATTACTTTTGGTTTATTAGTTTTTTTTATTACTGTAATAAACACAATGGTGTAATATTTGCAAGTGCATAAGAAAATAAAAGTGTGATACCAAGTGTGTTGTCCACTTTTGCAGTTTGAACATACAGTTATTAATAACGATCACTGGCCAGTTCAATCATTTAACGTATTATAAAATCGCGACTTTCCTTATCGTATTTAAACTCAATTCGTATTTACAGCAACGAGTGTATTTATCGAGTGTAATGCGTTTGTATCCCATTTTTGTTTTGTTAATTTATTGATACGACAGGTTTTAGAAACTTGGATAGTATGAACAATAGAGATAATAACTATGTTTTTGACCGTCCTAAAGATACAAGAGGACGTTTTTAATCACACTTTTGATTTTTATATTTCATTTTTCTTGACGCTTTTGCTGTTCAGTATGTTATGGTGTGATAAAAATATAGTAATCAAAAGTTACTAGAAGCAGTTATAATTATGTAGTACATTGTTAATTATAACACTATTTACCCGTAGAAAATGCCTTTTTGTAATAAAAATGAGAATATTTAAGTTTTTGGGTGAAATATATAAATTATTTATTGATGAAAATTTCTCCAGAAATATAAGATATTGGGATATTGAATCTGTAAAGCGTGTGCGAGAGCTAAACCGTTAAAATTAAATATCAATTATATAGATAAAATAAAGAGAGAAAAGACTATGCTGTATAAATAGTGGACATTTTATGTACTTAGTATATTAAATATTATATAAATAGCCTAACACAACCAATGCTAGTTAATATAGTTTAGAATAATGCAATTAAATAAGAAATTTGGTCAACTTTTAAGCATAAATGTTGTTTAAAATTATATTAGGATGTAATATATACTTAACTATTGTAATTGTTTTAATAACCGATTAATCCTAGCCCAGAGCATTTCCAAGGATAACATTACTTCATGCTCTAACTATATTTATATGTCTATTGCAATCTGTCACAATGTAGATGATTGTTCAAAGGCGTGGCTATGGACATATCAGGACGTCAAATGGCCGTAAGCAAGTTACAAGTTAACACGTAACGACGTTAATCAGATAACATTATTTATCTTGACAGCTTCAGAAAACTCTTATGAACTAACAACGCTCGTCGTTTTCTTATTTACAAACTATTTATATCTTTTTAAATCTACTACTTTACTCTCGTTTCTAACTATTCATACAAAATATGTTGTTTTAACAAACGAAACATCATATATAACAAATATCGCATTCGTTAGAATTTTTTAAATTAGATTATTTCGAACTTCAAATAGAGTTTAACTAAATTGTTGGTTCTTTAGTACTAGCGTAGTCTATGTTACTGTGTCATGTCTTTGCGTTCCAGTAGATACTCTATTCGGTGGTAATGGTGTTCGTCTCGACAGTGGCTCTTTGTGATCCAGTATATACTCTATTCGGTGGTAATGGTGTTCGTCACGACGGTGGCTCTTTGCGATCCAGTATATACTCTATTCGGTGGTAATGGCGTTCGTCTCGACAGTGGTTCTTTGTGATCCAGTAGATACTCTATTCGGTGGTAAAGGTGTTCGTCTCGACAGTGGCTCTTTGCGATTCAGTATATACTCTATTCGGTGGTAATGGTGTTCGTCTCGACAGTGGTTCTTTGTGATCCAGTAGATACTCTATCCGGTGGTAATGTTGTTCGTCTCGACAGTGGCTCTTTACGATCCAGTATATACTCTATTCGGTGGTAATGGTGTTCGTCTCGACAGTGGCTCTTTGCGATCCAGTATATACTCTATTCGGTGGTAATGGTGTTCGTCTCGACAGTGGTTCTTTGCGAATCCAGTATATACTCTATTCGGTGGTAATGGTGTTCGTCTCGACAGTGGTTCTTTGTGATCCAGTAGATACTCTATTCGGTGGTAATGTTGTTCGTCTCGACAGTGGCTCTTTACGATCCAGTATATACTCTATTCGGTGGTAATGGTGTTCGTCTCGACAGTGGCTCTTTGCGATCCAGTATATACTCTATTCGGTGGTAATGGTGTTCGTCTCGACAGTGGTTCTTTGCGATGCAGTAGATACTATATCCGGTGGTAATGGTGTTCGTCTCGACAGTGGTTATTTGTGATCCAGTAGATACTCTATTCGGTGGTAATGGTGTTCGTCTCGACAGTGGCTCTTTGTGATCCAGTAGATACTCTATTCGGTGGTAGTGGTGTTCGTCTCAACAGTGGCTCTTTGTGATCCAGTAGATACTCTATTCGGTGGTAATGGTGTTCGTCTCGACAGTGGTTCTTTGTGATCCAGTAGATACTCTATTCGGTGGTAATGGTGTTCGTCTCGACAGTGGTTCTTTGTGATCCAGTAGATACTCTATTCGGTGGTAATGGTGTTCGTCTCGACAGTGGTTCATTGTGATCCAGTAAATACTCTATCCGGTGGTAATGGTGTTCGTCTCGACAGTGGTTTTTTGTGATCCAGTAGATACTCTATCCGGTGGTAATGGTGTTTGTCTCGAAAGTGGTTCTTTGTGATCCAGTAGATACTCTATTCGGTGGTAATGGTGTTCGTCTCGACAGTGGTTCTTTGTGATCCAGTAGATACTCTATTCGGTGGTAATGGTGTTTGTCTCGAAAGTGGTTCTTTGTGATCCAGTAGATACTCTATTCGGTGGTAATGGTGTTCGTCTCGACAGTGGTTCTTTGTGATCCAGTAGATACTCTATTCGGTGGTAATGGTGTTCGTCTCGACAGTGGTTCTTTGTGATCCAGTAGATACTCTATTCGGTGGTAATGGTGTTCGTCTCGACAGTGGCTCTTTGTGATCCAGTAGATACTCTATTCGGTGGTAATGGTGTTCGTCTCGACAGTGGTTCTTTGTGATCCAGTAGATACTCTATTCGGTGGTAATGGTGTTCGTCTCGACAGTGGCTCTTTGTGATCCAGTAGATACTCTATTCGGTGGTAATGGTGTTCGTCTCGACAGTGGTTCTTTGTGATCCAGTAGATACTCTATTCGGTGGTAATGGTGTTCGTCTCGACAGTGGCGCTTTGTGATCCAGTAGATACTCTATTCGGTGGTAATGGTGTTCGTCTCGAAAGTGGTTCTTTGTGATCCAGTAGATACTCTATTCGGTGGTAATGGTGTTCGTCTCGACAGTGGTTCTATACGATCCAGTATATACTCTATTCGGTGGTAATGGTGTTCGTCTCGACAGTGGCTCTTTGCGATCCAGTATATACTCTATTCGGTGGTAATGGTGTTCGTCTCGACAGTGGTTCTTTGCGATCCAGTATATACTCTATTCGGTGGTAATGGTGTTCGTCTCGACAGTGGTTCTTTGTGATCCAGTAGATACTCTATTCGGTGGTAATGTTGTTCGTCTCGACAGTGGCTCTTTACGATCCAGTATATACTCTATTCGGTGGTAATGGTGTTCGTCTCGACAGTGGCTCTTTGCGATCCAGTATATACTCTATTCGGTGGTAATGGTGTTCGTCTCGACAGTGGTTCTTTGCGATGCAGTAGATACTATATCCGGTGGTAATGGTGTTCGTCTCGACAGTGGTTCTTTGTGATCCAGTAGATACTCTATTCGGTGGTAATGGTGTTCGTCTCGACAGTGGCTCTTTGTGATCCAGTAGATACTCTATTCGGTGGTAGTGGTGTTCGTCTCAACAGTGGCTCTTTGTGATCCAGTAGATACTCTATTCGGTGGTAATGGTGTTGGTCTCGACAGTGGTTCTTTGTGATCCAGTAGATACTCTATTCGGTGGTAATGGTGTTCGTCTCGACAGTGGTTCTTTGTGATCCAGTAGATACTCTATTCGGTGGTAATGGTGTTCGTCTCGACAGTGGTTCATTGTGATCCAGTAAATACTCTATCCGGTGGTAATGGTGTTCGTCTCGACAGTGGTTTTTTGTGATCCAGTAGATACTCTATCCGGTGGTAATGGTGTTTGTCTCGAAAGTGGTTCTTTGTGATCCAGTAGATACTCTATTCGGTGGTAATGGTGTTCGTCTCGACAGTGGTTCTTTGCGATCCAGTATATACTCTATTCGGTGGTAATGGTGTTCGTCTCGACAGTGGTTCTTTGTGATCCAGTAGATACTCTATTCGGTGGTAATGGTGTTCGTCTCGACAGTGGTTCATTGTGATCCAGTAAATACTCTATCCGGTGGTAATGGTGTTCGTCTCGACAGTGGTTTTTTGTGATCCAGTAGATACTCTATCCGGTGGTAATGGTGTTTGTCTCGAAAGTGGTTCTTTGTGATCCAGTAGATACTCTATTCGGTGGTAATGGTGTTCGTCTCGACAGTGGTTCTTTGCGATCCAGTATATACTCTATTCGGTGGTAATGGTGTTCGTCTCGACAGTGGTTCTTTGTGATCCAGTAGATACTCTATTCGGTGGTAATGTTGTTCGTCTCGACAGTGGCTCTTTACGATCCAGTATATACTCTATTCGGTGGTAATGGTGTTCGTCTCGACAGTGGCTCTTTGCGATCCAGTATATACTCTATTCGGTGGTAATGGTGTTCGTCTCGACAGTGGTTCTTTGCGATGCAGTAGATACTATATCCGGTGGTAATGGTGTTCGTCTCGACAGTGGTTCTTTGTGATCCAGTAGATACTCTATTCGGTGGTAATGGTGTTCGTCTCGACAGTGGCTCTTTGTGATCCAGTAGATACTCTATTCGGTGGTAGTGGTGTTCGTCTCAACAGTGGCTCTTTGTGATCCAGTAGATACTCTATTCGGTGGTAATGGTGTTGGTCTCGACAGTGGTTCTTTGTGATCCAGTAGATACTCTATTCGGTGGTAATGGTGTTCGTCTCGACAGTGGTTCTTTGTGATCCAGTAGATACTCTATTCGGTGGTAATGGTGTTCGTCTCGACAGTGGTTCATTGTGATCCAGTAAATACTCTATCCGGTGGTAATGGTGTTCGTCTCGACAGTGGTTTTTTGTGATCCAGTAGATACTCTATCCGGTGGTAATGGTGTTTGTCTCGAAAGTGGTTCTTTGTGATCCAGTAGATACTCTATTCGGTGGTAATGGTGTTTGTCTCGAAAGTGGTTCTTTGTGATCCAGTAGATACTCTATTCGGTGGTAATGGTGTTCGTCTCGACAGTGGTTCTTTGTGATCCAATAAATACTCTATCCGGTGGTAATGGTGTTCGTCTCGACAGTGGTTCTTTGCGATCCAGTATATACTCTATTCGGTGGTAATGGTGTTCGTCTCGACAGTGGTTCTTTGTGATCCAGTAGATACTCTATTCGGTGGTAATGGTGTTCGTCTCGACAGTGGTTCATTGTGATCCAGTAAATACTCTATCCGGTGGTAATGGTGTTCGTCTCGACAGTGGTTTTTTGTGATCCAGTAGATACTCTATCCGGTGGTAATGGTGTTTGTCTCGAAAGTGGTTCTTTGTGATCCAGTAGATACTCTATTCGGTGGTAATGGTGTTCGTCTCGACAGTGGTTCTTTGCGATCCAGTATATACTCTATTCGGTGGTAATGGTGTTCGTCTCGACAGTGGTTCTTTGTGATCCAGTAGATACTCTATTCGGTGGTAATGTTGTTCGTCTCGACAGTGGCTCTTTACGATCCAGTATATACTCTATTCGGTGGTAATGGTGTTCGTCTCGACAGTGGCTCTTTGCGATCCAGTATATACTCTATTCGGTGGTAATGGTGTTCGTCTCGACAGTGGTTCTTTGCGATGCAGTAGATACTATATCCGGTGGTAATGGTGTTCGTCTCGACAGTGGTTCTTTGTGATCCAGTAGATACTCTATTCGGTGGTAATGGTGTTCGTCTCGACAGTGGCTCTTTGTGATCCAGTAGATACTCTATTCGGTGGTAGTGGTGTTCGTCTCAACAGTGGCTCTTTGTGATCCAGTAGATACTCTATTCGGTGGTAATGGTGTTGGTCTCGACAGTGGTTCTTTGTGATCCAGTAGATACTCTATTCGGTGGTAATGGTGTTCGTCTCGACAGTGGTTCTTTGTGATCCAGTAGATACTCTATTCGGTGGTAATGGTGTTCGTCTCGACAGTGGTTCATTGTGATCCAGTAAATACTCTATCCGGTGGTAATGGTGTTCGTCTCGACAGTGGTTTTTTGTGATCCAGTAGATACTCTATCCGGTGGTAATGGTGTTTGTCTCGAAAGTGGTTCTTTGTGATCCAGTAGATACTCTATTCGGTGGTAATGGTGTTCGTCTCGACAGTGGTTCTTTGTGATCCAGTAGATACTCTATTCGGTGGTAATGGTGTTTGTCTCGAAAGTGGTTCTTTGTGATCCAGTAGATACTCTATTCGGTGGTAATGGTGTTCGTCTCGACAGTGGTTCTTTGTGATCCAGTAGATACTCTATTCGGTGGTAATGGTGTTCGTCTCGACAGTGGTTCTTTGTGATCCAGTAGATACTCTATTCGGTGGTAATGGTGTTCGTCTCGACAGTGGCTCTTTGTGATCCAGTAGATACTCTATTCGGTGGTAATGGTGTTCGTCTCGACAGTGGTTCTTTGTGATCCAGTAGATACTCTATTCGGTGGTAATGGTGTTCGTCTCGACAGTGGCGCTTTGTGATCCAGTAGATACTCTATTCGGTGGTAATGGTGTTCGTCTCGACAGTGGTTCTTTGTGATCCAGTAGATACTCTATTCGGTGCTAATGGTGTTCGTCTCGACAGTGGCTCTTTGCGATCCAGTAGATACTCTATTCGGTAGTAATGGTGTTCGTCTCGACAGCGGTTCTTTGTGACAGCTCCGGAGGCTGTCTGTGAAAGCTTCACGTCGAATTGTCTCTTTTACCCGTTATCAATTTAATTAAGTCGAAATTATTCCAAGAAAAACTTAATAGTTAATAATATTAATCTTTGACTCGATTATAAACAGTATTCATTTATTTACCGTAATCGATTTATTTAATACTTCATTCGAATGCTGATACAAACATTAATACTTGCAGAAGAGTTTTGTAAATATTTCTTTGCTTTTATTTGTTATTACAATTATATTTCTTAGAATTACTAGGGTAAGACAATTATTATCCGCAATGTAGGTATACAATTTTATTATAATCAATAGGAAACTTATATGTACATACGTTAGACATAGTTCCCTTTGTTTTGAAACTCTCTTGGTCCTTGATTCTTTGTAGATGCTTCCTGATAAAAGGAGCTTTTCGGTTGAGCTGCGAGCCAGGATTTCACTGCCCCTTTCAATGCTTCTTTGAGTGGACCAAACAAATGATAGTCAGGACGGGAAAGATCGGGACTAAATGGAGGATGAGTCAGTACTTGAAAATTGACTTTCTGGATTGTTTTGACAGTATGAGCAGCAGTCATTTTTAGCGGCATTTTCGTGCAACATCACAACACATTTTGACAGCATTCTCGGTGATTGTTTCGAATTGCAGGCTTTAGCTTTGCACTAAGCATCTCATTGTAACGTATACAGTTTATTGTACTCCGTAGTGGCAACACACTATTCTCGTGATGTACCAAAAGTCTTTAATTAATTTCACCCCCTTATACAACTTCCGACCACAACAAAACGGATCACTGAACGTTCTCTTCTATACTGCAAATAGAGAGGGGAGCTGCCAGGATTAATAGCACGACAGCGATAACAAAACTAAACTATCATCTTGAAACATGCATAGACATAACAACAAATAAACAAAGCATGCATAATTAACGCAAAACTAAACTATCATCTTGAAACATGCATAGACATAACAACAAATAAACAAAGCATGCATCATTAACGCAAAACTAAACTATCATCTTGAAACATGCATAGACATAACAACAAATAAACAAAGCATGCATCATTAACGCAAAACTAAACTATCATCTTGAAACATGCATAGACATAACAACAAATAAACAAAGCATGCATCATTAACGCAAAATAGCAGTACTACTACCAACACAAACAAAAATTTGACTAAATTGCAAACAATAATTTACTTTTACTTGTAGGCCTATATGTAAGCCAACTGAGGGATATAGTGAGTAGAGGATTTGAACTATAGATCTAAAGGTTCTAAGGTTGGTCACCGGTAACGACAAAGAACATTTGAGTGGGTTTGTAAAAATGGATAATCAAATTTAGGGTATTCGAAAGATCTAAAGTAAAATTTTACAGGGCAATAAGAGAGATTGAAGCAAAAAGCTAGTGGGATTATGTTTCTCGAATATCGTAAAGTTCTTTTGGGACTGCTATATCCTAACCCGGGACTGTAATCCTAGCCCGTATTACAGGTGTACAAAAGGCATCATTATTTACAAAATAATTAAGATTAGTAAAGATACAAGCAACATAGAAGCAACATCATGGTAGACGCTAACTTGGTACTTACGCGCCAGTAATTATCCCAATACCTAAGTTACGTAAACAAACTAGCTTTGTAAGATATAAGCCGATACACATACTGTCACATGGGCATGAGACACATTTATTTTATCATAAATACAGAACGCCGCTAACGACATTGGATTTAGGTAAAGAACCCCTTTATGCACAGCGGACTTCGTACATTGAAGAAAATAATTTGGATATAGCTATAAATAAGTTAAATTAGTATAGTATACGTGGCTTTGGTAGACGGACCGTAACATCCAACAATCTTACATAGTAAACAAAAACTACACATTTTAGAAAATCCCTATTGTTTAAACAGTGGTAAACTATGCGCGTTAGAATTCCACATAAACAATTTTACAATTCCAATTTACATACAATAGGCTTACATATATTTGACCTAGAAAGTCTTCTAACTATTAAAATATTTACAAGAGATTGCACCCCTTACTAATAAGTTATAAGTTTTTTTAAATCGATTTTTACAATATATCTTACTTTATCTATTAAATTTTAAAAGTATGACTGATCGATAAATACTGTCTCTTGGAGTCTTATTCACTTTTCTTGATATTAAAGAGATTAATCGACTTCAGTTACTGAGCAATAATGATACGAAAAAATTGTGCCTAGGATCGGCTTCTAGTATACGAGTAACCTCGTAGTTACTGTAAGTAACGTCATTTGTGAGGTACGCAACAGAACAATGTTAAAAAGATTGTGAAAACTTGATCCCGTTCTTGAACTGAATATTTAATCGTTGAAAGAAAACTACCATTACTAGGCTGTCTTATACAAGTTTAATTATAATTTAGCTGTTTAAAGAAATAGTTATAAGTATACATATTGTACAAATATGATTTAGTTAATAAAAATACTTTCTAACAGTTTCTTTACGTGAGTGGCCGTTTCTTGAAAAAGCAATGCATTTCCTATGGTTGTTTAAGGGAAAATATAATTTATAATAAGCTTCAATCTACTATAAACCTAGCGGAGCATATACGAAAAATTTACGTTCAAATGTTACGTTGTGTATCGAGTAAGTTTCGCAATACCCAGTGCAATCATATTTCTCCCCCTTTGTATATTTTGTAGCAATTCAGTGCTTCAAATAACTTTACCACTAAATAGGAAAAACTGCAATAATTTGGTAGACGTTAGTATTTATAAGCGTATTCTATACTAAGGTACAAGGCAAACTACTGTAATAGTATAGGAAATCCAAGAATGTTAAAAACCAAAACGAAGCTAATGTTATCAGTTGCCCAAATTTCGTTATTCTACACTTGAACATAATAGCTATTAACATTTCAACTAATAAAATCTCACCTAATTGTATATAAAACAAAAACCTACATGTTTTGGTTTTTATTTCTTTATCAAAATACTAAAATATAAAATCCAAAAAAAGAATTAATTTGGTTGTTTAACTAAATCGAAAGTAATTAGAGCTACTAATTAAGTTTTCTCATAGACGCCAGAAAGCTATGCACAGCTTTATATCCTGGAACGTATTATGTACAACTTTGATGAATATTTATATCACATTGATAAGCAAAGATGAAGAGGATTGTCAACATTTATTACATTTATTAACATTATACACTCAAATCGTAGACATAAAGAGAATAGAACCTTTCATTATACAGCAAATAGTTTCGCATAAAATATTTAAAATGTAGAATACAATTCTGCAGATAAAATGAAACCAATGTTGCTGCTTCTACACTCATTGTAGAATAACTTTTAGAAAAAAACAAAAAACCTTTTAGAAAAAGGAAAAGGGAGAAGTACAAACTCCCCAAATTGTGACTTCAGTGTGTCCATCATTCTTTATCGCTAATCATTGCCATATATTTTTTTCTATTAAAAAGTATTACAATGAGAAACCGATGTCAGAAAATAATTTCTATAGATATACTTAATGACAATCATTTCATATTTAGAACCAATAGGTGAATGAAATCGTCTAAAGATAATAGAACTCGGTAAGTCATGCAGCTTAGTTTGTACAAAACAATTATAAGATCAATAGAAAACACGTATTAATTTTTAACACGTTTTTATTAGGTCGCTTTCTTTTACGGATCAATTTTGTAGTCGAGTTGACATTATTAAAAATCTGAACTATTTAACAGTTTCCTATTTGCCAATAATCACAAGTTTAAAAATCACAAATTAATTATTTCAATAATATAAATACTTTAAAAAAACTAACAAATTTAAAATAAATTTCCTGGTTCTCACAGATACATAATAAGCCAGTACCTATTTGTACATCTGTGCAGAGTGATCTAACATAATAGTATTGGGTTAATTTTAATGTACATTAATGTTGAATTGTAGTGGCTATACAAATACTGATGATATTCAAAGGGGAAAAAAGAAAAAAAACCGTTGAAGCGTGAATAGATAATAATAGAAACTGTAGGGGGTAGCTACAATAAAACTTATTCAACAGTTGGTATCATTTGGAATATAATGAGGTTATTGGGGGCGTTTCATGCATAAATTCGTTCGCTGGAGTCTAAAGCGGTTTTCTATAAATTTTTCATCCAAAAATATTCAGTTTTAGATTGTTTAAACTAATTTATCATTAAAACACTACGATATTTGAATGGGTATAATATTCTGTATGAATCTTTCTAACGATCGGGGAAGGATTATTTTATAGTTCTTTTTAAGAATGAGTATTTTAAGGTTTTATTATTTTTCCTATTTTTATAACAGGATTTATGACAGTATTCATTCCAACTATAAACTATTTTCTTCAGATATTTACCAATACAACTTCAACAAAATAATAACATCCTGACGTCTAGAGATGTTAAGTTATATAACATGCATATTGCGTTCTGGAGTTATATCAGTTTCTTCTGTAGCGAAAATTTTAATTTTAAACTTTTATTTGAGAGCCAATAAGCGATAGAATGTTTTCAGCTTTCTTACATGATCATAGTTATATTAAAACAATACATACGAACGCTAAAACGATTCACTCGAAACAGAAATATGTGGAATATTTACCCAATTATTATCCTTTCATCTCAGTTCGTTCATTTTTAATACTATATTTAGGCAAGCGTTTGAAAATAAATGTGGCTATTTAGAGATTTATTGTATTTTTTTTACATAGAGCAAATTTTTACTATAGTCTATTTGGTCGTATTATTATTTTGTTAAACCGCTTTAAAAGTCGGTAAATGTAGGATAGCTGTAATTATTTTTGGAATGATTTGCCTTAATTAGAAACTTAAGTTATCTAGTGGAGAAAATACGTCTTGTGATATTATTTATTGAATTATTAAAAAGAAAAAATATTACAAAATACCTGCAGCACCCGACCAGTGTGAGAAAATACGTCTTGTGATATTATTTATTGAATTATTAAAAAGGAAAAAATATTATAAAATACCTGTAGCACCCGCCCAGTGTGAGAAAATACGTCTTGTGATACTATTTATTGAATTATTAAAAGGAAAAAATATTATAAAATACCCGTAGCACCCGACCAGTGTGAGAAAATACGTCTTGTGATATTATTTATTGAATTATTAAAAGGAAAAATATTATAAAATACCCGTAGCACCCGACCAGTGTGAGAAAATACGTCTTGTGATATTATTTATTGAATTATTAAAAAGGAAAAAATATTATAAAATACCTGTAGCACCCGACCAGTGTGAAAAAATACGTCTTGTGATATTATTTATTGAATTATTAAAAAGGAAACAATATTATAAAATACCTGTAGCACCCGACCAAGCATTTTGAACGGTACAAAGCAAATAATACTCACTTTGTAATATGTTAGGAGTTATCATGTTCACTATAGACTCTATAACTCTATTTATTTTAAAATTTATTTTTATTATATAAAGTACACAATGATCACACAAATACTATGGAACTATATCATTTATAATTTCATTATAAAAAAAAACATAATCACCTATGAAATCTTTGAGTATGTGATAAAAAAGAAAATACAAAAATGTTCGCCATTGGAATGAAGTTCTGCGGACAGGTTGCTTGCTAACCATAACAAATAAAATAAAAAATATAGAAAGAACAATAAATGTAAGCGCAGATGCAAAACCTTTTATAGAAATGCAAGAAATCAATACGGTATAGCCATGTTAAGAATAACAAAACATATGATCCAACAGAATCACATAATGTTATCCGAATAGGAAACAAAGGGCTTAAATAAATGTAGTTATAGAAATAAAAGAGGACTAAGGTACGGAGATTGGGAGAAGAGAAGAGAGGGAAAAGAGCGAATTATTGATATCCAAAATCAATAAATAAATAATAATATTACAGGATCTATAAGGAACCTTATTGGTGTATATCCTTTTTACTTTAGTAGTAGCCTGTTTACTATTTCCCATATCTAACATATGATTCGCTTAGTGCATACCTACCTCCCTGCAGAAACCAATTATCCCTCTTGTTGAGTTCCTAATTCTTTTTGTGTTAAACCGCTTAGATGCCCGTAGACTTTGACAGTGATACTGATGTACGGCATACACAGGGAAATAATTCCTTGTCCCAGTTAACTCTGGAGTATCTCCACCGAACCTTGGCTTTGTTATAGTACAAAGATGCATTCCAATCTTAGATCTATGAGTAAAGCCAAATTCATCACGTTTCTGCCTAAGTTTTTTCTACGCTTCTCTTTCGTGTATGAAACAGTGTTGTATTCTGAGGTTCACTCTAGTACTAATATAAGACATCTCCAAGTAGCAGTTCATTTCTACTGCTGCTTTTCAGGTCCCTACGCAAATCAGTCGGTATGTCATTTACATTGTAATTAATAATCTCGGCATAATCTTGGCACAATTTATGACATCTGGAGAAGTTGAGGACCGGATGCTTATATCCTTGAATGCATGGGAGCGGAGTCCCCATTCCTTGGAGTGGTACTGAACATCGACCGATTGTGTGATTTACCATGCTATGCCCACGAGCAACTGGAAATATAAAGATACATCGCATCATAGCTTCGCAGAAGACAGAAGACAAATAAAAGACACAGAAATGACACCTAGTCATCTTCAGGCTTAATAAAGACCCTCCTTGCCCTAAAGGCTACGAATCTACATCGGCATTATTCAGACCACTCTTGTATACCGATAACTAAAACATCTGCATATGAATATATATGGCCTTTTTCAATTCCTTCTATTATCTCATACTCTCCTGATAATCTGTACAAATTTTCAGTCGTTAATAAAATACGTTTTTATTCATCAAATTAAGCTGGTATACATTTTGTTAAATCTCTAGTGGATAGCAATCGATGTTACAGTAGATTCAAATATTTATTCATTAATGAAAATTTTAAAATACTGATGTTTCGGTTAGATTTGAACTGAATGGCTTCATGTTCAAAATCCAGCACTTTGGCAGTGACCCAACTTTTCCATTGCTAGAAATCAATTGAGTAAAGATGTATATGATATGATAAGAGAGGTTCCTCGTAATAATGAAGCAATACAGGAGATGGATATAATGGGAAATTATAGATTACCATCAGAAACATAAATTAGAAATGAAAAAGAAAGCGAATAAATATTAACAAACAAAAATAATAGTTAGGTATAATCATATACTGTATAAAGAGGAATATAGAAAATTGCAAGAAATTTCTCTTTCTATTTTATCATTTAATATTGTGATTCTGGCATCTGTATATAGCCTGGATATTTATAATAATTGTGATTATAAAATAAAAAGTAACAAAAGTAAATTTTTAATTTGGTAACCTCAGTAGAAATTTACTTTAAAACACTTTAGTTGCTGGCCACAATATCGGCGTTTCCCCGGAGGAATACCTAAATATTTTAGGCTCATTTTTAAATATTATGTACTAATTATTTGCTGCCTAATCATATCTAAATACGAAAATACGTTTTATTATCATAATATATATAAAATCACGTGACGGGCCAATTAGACCGACATAGTTTTTGAGATATTTATATTGTCTTATCTGTGCACTACTGTCTTAATATTTTTGATGTTTTATGTTTGACCAATAAACAACAAAACCATAATTTCATGTTCCGGCGAGTAAAGTGTGTTGGCGCTTATCACGAAGACATGTAAATATGTCATATGTAATTGATTTGTGAGGTACGGAAGGTAAACATAATCTCTGTCCGAAAAATACTGTACTTTGCAAGATTCAATACAAATACAAGTTTCAAAACTTAGTAATTTACTTTTTAAGGAATTAACGTTAGTGTTCCAATGTTTTTTACTCAACTTCAACCAAAACCGTTTTTTTAGCCATTATTTTATAACTAAATATTTAGTTAATATTTCTGACTAATCTTTTAGGTTTTGTGAAATTTTGAAAACAATAGAGAAGATCAATATAATACGTCATTAAAAATTATTTATTTTGTTATGAAAGTATACAAAGACAAATTTTTTTTAGTGAATCAAGTTATTTGGAATAATCACCTCAACTACACTAAAATTGTTAAAAAAATACGTGTGTCGGGTCGTAACTCCCGACGAAAAGCTCCTAAAATAGCATCATGTTTATCCCGTAAATCCCGTCGGCATTTTCCTATCAAACAAAAACCATCGTAATTATATGTGTAAGTAGTGTGAAGCTACTTGTTTAATACTGTGCATTCATTTTTCCGAAAGTAGCAACAGCGGTTGCGTAGTACGAGTAAATAAAACGTTACTAGAAACCAATGTTGGGCCTAGTATGTCGACTGTCTTCGGTCCAGCCTACTGGGCCGTCGCGATTGGCTCGACATGGCAGCTAAAGTGTTTATAAAGATATTATATCACTTGTTTATTAGAACTTGTTCTCGATGTTAGATTTATAGACGTATGTTTTAATAAAGGGATCATCATAACATTCATCGTATTTAATGTAATATATTTTATATTCATAGAAAATATTATTGTGAAATATTTATTTTCCTAGATCAAGAATTATTATACCAACTTATTTATTACATATTATTCCTAGACGAAGACTAGGAATTGTGAAAGTAAATTTTTACTAAATGTTTTCGCTGAGGATTACCGATACACACTAAACGAAATATTATGCACGCGTTCTCTGATTAGTTAGACTTGTACCATCACGCCTGATTTAGTCACCTAATTTAGCCACCTGGTTAACTTATGCATTACCTTATACTTATACCTTATTTATACATTTCACTATTAACATCCAGCAATAATGAGAAAACTAATGGGTATAAATATTGGGTATTTCAATATTGTAGTATTGATTTATGAACAGGTGATTATACTGCAACAATTAACGACATTGAAGATGAAAGTTGTTTACAAAACGTAATTTTAAAACACAATAATACAGTATTTGTTATCAATTATACATAGTGGCTTAGTAACATTGACTGTTCAATAAATGCATTATACTATTTCGTTGCAGCCAGAAGATTGCCTCTCCAATTACTCATCCCCACACGCTTACTGCGTCGTCTATTCAACGGCCGACCGAGGGAGTTTCCGACAAGCTGAGCAATCGTTGCAAGCTCTGTGGAAAACCGACTCGATTCGAGGCAAGGCCGTGATTCTGGTGGCCAATAAAACTGATCTAGTGCGCAGCAGAGTTGTATCCACCCAAGGTAAAGTGCCCTTGTGTTACTCAATTCTTTAGTTTTTAATTAAGTTATGCTATCTATATACATTTTTTTACTATACCTAAACAATTGATTGTGTGTGTGTGTGTGTGTGTGTGTGTGAGAGAGAGAGAGAGAGTGTGTGTGAGTGTGTGTGTGTGTGTGTGTGTGTGTGTGTGTGTTTGTGTGTGTGTTTGTGTGAGTGTTTGTGTGAGTGTATGTGTGAGTGTTTGTGTGTTTGGGTGTGTGTGTGTGTGTGTGTGTGACAGAGAGAGAGTGAGTGATTGTGTGTGTGTGTGTGTGTGAGAGAGAGAGAGGGAGAGCGTGTATGTGAGTGTGTGTGTGTGAGTGTGTGTGTTTGTGTGAGTGTGTGTGAGTGTGTGTGTGTGTGTGTGTGTGTGTGTGTGTGTGTGTGTGTGTGTGTGTGTGTGATTTTGTTTCCGTGTGTTTCTCTACTACAGAAAAGTACAGTGAAATTTGTGTTTGGTATCAACGTGTATAATTCTATAAATACGGGCACTAGGTCATACTAAAAAACTCTTTTTCACATTCGTTTTGAAAATGGTAATAGTTAATTACAAAAAAAAATCAAAGTAAAATAACAGAAATGCAAGAATTGATTTTTATGAGTTGCTACTCCTACAGGTTCACATAACTCTAATATTTTATTATAATTCAGTGATCATTCTCATTTAATTGTAACATTTGTTCACAAATGATATAAAATCAAATTGTTTAGATATTAGTTTTATTTATTGAGAAAAGAGAGGTGCAACGTCTGAAAACATATGAGTGTAATACGATTTTTCCTTCTCACGTATATTACTCTAAAATATTTCATTCCAATTCATTACTCTGTAATATTATCCTACACCCATTCTAAACACGAAACAAGTGGTTTAAGGGTCGCTAACTATCAACTAAAATTACTTTAAAAAGAGAACCAAACAGTTGCAAAATTTATAAACCTATAAAAAGTGCTTCTTTATAAAACAGAGTATTATTAAATTCCTTCTATTAGCTTACACTCACAAATTTTCAGTCGGTTATAAAATACGTCTTTATTCATCCAATCAAGTTCAAATACATTAATTTTAACCTATAGCGGATGACAAGTGATGTTAATACAGTTTTTTCCAATATGTATTCAATAATTAAATTTAAAAAAACTTGGGGGAGAGTCTAGGTAGGATTCGAAGGTAGTATCTTCATGTTCAAAGTCTAGCACTTTGGCACTAAGCCAATTTTCCCATAGCTAGAAATGTACTACTCAAAAAAGTACAGTATATGACTTTTTTCTGGTTGTCGTCGAAACCTCCATTGTACAGCCTTAAATTGTTGTCATGGTAACCACAATATCATAAATATTGCTCTAGGATTAAGAATGAATGAAAACAATAAAATTAACAAAAAAACTGGATTAACACCATCGAAGACAATTGAAAAGGAAAGCGAATAGAAACTACAACAATTTACAAGGGACGAAAAAAAGAAAGCGTATAAATAGTAACATCCCAAAATAATATTTCAACAACATACATAGTAAGGAAAATGAAAAATTGCAAGGAAATTCGCTTTCAATTTTGTCACCTAATATCGTTACTCTGAATTATGTATATACATATTTATATTAACTGTAATTATAAAATAAAAAGAAATCAAACTAAAATCTTTATTTTTTTTGATTTAATTAGGAATTGAGTTGTTTTTATATTACTTGTTTTCTATTACAATAAAATATAGCTTTTACACCGTACATGGAAAGTACTTGGTTAGGATAAGTTTAGTTATAAAATTATATAAATAAATAAATTATACTGACTCGAACTCGGCAAACAGTCGAAATGGCGTAACACAATATATGACTAGGCGCAATACTATGACGGCTTTCCTCAAAATTTTCTAGTAAAATACACATTATATTTTGCTACAATTCTATATAGCTGTAATTTAAGAAAACTAAAACTTATTCACTTGAAATAGATTGCAAAAATATGAACAAATCCTGTTAATAATATACAATGTCCTATCCACAATATTATCTTACTTACTTATACATTTCCGTTGCGAAGTAGCAATCTTTAAAGGCAACTGAAACCTAATAGCTATTTTGCTGATATAAATAATTAATTTAAAGCCGTAACTCTCCCCCCAACCTTCAGTCGTCCCCCTTAAGAAGCTTATTTTTCTATAAAAGAAAAGATATATTCAACCTACCAATGATATTTAATACTTCTGGTATATAGTGTTAATTAAACTAGAAAATCTATGTTATTTATGAATGTCGTTCATTCATTTGGTAAATTGTGTAGTGGAAAAACGTCAAAACTTTGATTCAATAAAAAATCGAAGATATTTCTACAGCTTTATATTCAAATTAGTTATTAGGTCACCAATAAACACTTGGAACTTCATAAATTAAAATGTAAATTATAAGAAACTGCAAGTGAGTTGCTTTAAACAATTTCTAAGGTGTTGGACCCGTCCGTAAATAAACGTTTTTTACAAGTTCTATGGAAAAAACTTCGTAAGTTTTCCGAATTAAAAAAGTGTTTGCTAATGGAATCACTTGTTTTATCTACAACCATACCACAAACACAATGCAAAAACCAGGCACAATGCCATACTCAGCCAGATTGTCATATCCAAAATACATTGGCATACTCAAACACATTGCCATACATAGGCACATTGCCATACCCATACACATTGCCATACCCATACACATTACCATTCCCAGCTACATTGTCATACCCAATCACATTACCATATCATGCTACATTGCCATACCCAGGCACATTGCCATACCCATACACATTACCATTCCCAGCTACATTGCCATACCCAGGCACATTACCATATCAAGCTACATTGCCATACCCGGGCACATTGCCATACTTAGGCACATTGCCATACCCATACACATTGCCATACCCATAAACATTACCATTCCCAGCTACATTGTCATACCCAAGCACATTACCATATCAAGCTACATTGCCATACCCAGGCACATTGCCATACCCATACACATTACCATTCCCAGCTACATTGCCATACCCAGGCACATTACCATATCAAGCTACATTGCCATACCCAGGCACATTGCCATACATAGGCACATCGCCATACCCATACACATTGCCATACCCATAAACATTACCATTCCCAGCTACATTGCCATACCCAGGCACATTACCATGTCAAGCTACATTGCCATACTCAGGCACATTGCCATACCCATACACATTACCATTCCCAGCTACATTGCCATACCCAGGCACATTACCATATCAAGCTACATTGCCATACCCAGTCACATTTTCATATCAAGCTACATTGCCATACCCAGGCACATTACCATATCAAGCTACATGGCCATACCCATACACATTGCCATACCCATAAACATTACCATTCCCAGCTACATTGTCATACCCAGGCACATTACCATATCAATCTACATTATCATACCCAGGCACATTGTCATACAAAGGCACATTGCTATACCCATACACATTACCATTCCCAGCTACATTGCCATACCTATGCACATTGCCATACCCAGGCACATTTCCATACCCAGGCATATTACCATATCAAGCTACATTGCCATACCAGGGCACATTGCCATACCCATACAAATTGCCATACCCAGCCACATTGCTGTAAATAGGCACATTGCCATACCCATACACATTGCCATACCTAGTCACATTGCCATACCCAGGCACATTGCCATACATAGGCACATGGCCATACCCCAGCCACATTGCCAAACCCATGAACATTGCCATTCATAGGCACATTGCCATACCCATACACATTCCATACCCAACCACATTGCCATACCCATGCACATTGCCATACCCAGGCACATTGCCATACCCATACACATTCCATACCCAGCCACATTGCCATACGCATGCACACCCAAGCATATTGCCATACCCATACACATTCCATACCCAGCCACATTGCCATACGCATGCACACCCAAGCATATTGCCATACCCATACACATTCCATACCCAGCCACATTGCCATACGCATGCACACCCAAGCATATTGCCATACCCAGGCACATTGCAATATTCAAACCATTTGGCAAACTCAGCCTCATTATCATACCCGAAAAAAATTGGCATACCCAGGCACATTGCCTACTGCAGACACGTTGTATGATCTTAACGTGATACCAGACAATCAGCCACTAGATACCGCCCTCGTATGCTTTTATATACATATGAAATCATATTCCCGGCATGAGATGATCTTTATATGAAAACGTGCCTTAAGGACAAAACGGAACCGCAATTTAAGGTCTTGATTGGAAAGTATATTATCAAAATAAAAAAGGAAGAAATAGTATGTCAAACACAATAAACTACTCACATATGTGGAGGAAAACCTATGATTTTACGTGAGCCTAAACTAAATATGGCCAACTAAAATAACGTTTTGGTAAATTTGGATCTGTTTCTATCGAATAGAAATAATACTGAATATTTTTAATTTACACCAACTACATATAAAGATAGTATAGTTGTTCACATAGACAGACCGAAGCCTAGCAAATGCAGAGATATCTCGCATTCTGACAGAATGGACTATGGCCTTTACGATAAAGGAAGGCTATGACGATTTGACAAAATGTCAAAGATTATGTCTTGGGAGGACTTATTTTAAAACCTGAAGAGCTTGAAAGTGATGATGGAGATAAGACAAATAATGATGATGAAACCTTCTGACATCCTAATGACTCAACAACATCCCTAAAATATAGCCAAAAGGCTAAGAATGTTACCTAACATGCCTAACTAGAAGACCGTGTCACAACCCTAAAGAAATCCTAGATCAAACTACAGAGCGCTATAATGATTTAAATTTTCAATATTATTTCGTTCATAATACGGAGAACTGTCGAATCTACTCAAAACCTTTCCAGATACGTCCACAAGATAGCAAAAGGAAATCTGTTACAATATTTAATCCTATCACAGGTCCTAGCGTCCCAGATATTACTAAAAGAAATATTTCCCAAACCAAACTTTATCCAAATAATAAACTTCACTTGAATAAATATTCCACCACTCAACAGATATAGCTAATACCATTAAATTGAAACGATTACTTAGTGAGCTGCTATAACCACAAAGGACAGTATTTATTAACAATGATTCACTTTATAGCTATTCTTTTCGTGTAGCGCAGATGCTCTAGTTTTTTCCGCTTTAGCGCCGTTCAGATTCCAGAACATTACTGGGAAATGGTTGATGAAAGGTTCATATTTATTGAAGGCGGTCAGTAATTCGGAGAGGGTATTGGGAGGTCTAATATGGAACGAGAAATTAGCTCAGTCCGGAGGTGAAGTTTTCCCAGGTCAAATTCGGGTTAAGAACCTTGAGGAACAATTCGAACGAGGCCTTTTCCCAATCCGAGAGAAACTACGTGGCAGGGATCTAGTCTGAGGTAAGTGTTGGCTGAGCTGGCGTTTGCGGAAATAGTATTCCTTTTTAAACTCCCAATTTATGTCGATAGGTCGGATCTCATCTGGATAGATGGTAATCCCGGACCGGGATGGCCGCCTGTCCGGGCGTTATTTTGGATTGTTGGTTGTTGGTGGTGTGTTTTAGCGAAACTCGTGTGAACTTTCCAGGAACTTTCAAAGAAACCTTCATCGCTTCGGTTGTCGGCTCTGCCATGTTGCCTGAGTCACAGTGACAGGTCTGTTGCCTCATTTTCCTCCGAAACTCGGAGCGTTGGGCGAGAGGCTCGTAATGGTGTTGTCTGACTTGATCAGTTCAACATCTGTGTAGTTAGAAATGGTAGGGCCCTCAAAAAAGGCACAGCGAATCGTTCGTCTAGTTAGCGTTCGCAAGACGTTTCTGTGAAGAAGATACTCGCTCTTAGAAGGGCCCGCCTAGTGCGTTCTCATTCTCACCAGCCAGAGTTCCCGAGTACTACCCCTAATCTGCATTCGGTGGTCGTAAGTGTTACATAAAAACTAAGTATCATTTCCCTCAGATTACTCCAATAGGACCAAAAACTAGGATATGATGAGCTCGGCTAGCCTGTCTTAATGACAAGTCTCAGCGATGTTACAGCTGCGCCACTGACTCTACCGGTCCTAATCCAACTGATTTGGAAATCCAACAACGGACTATCCAGCTCTCATTAGAGTCAACTACGGACAGATTGTCCCAACGGTGTGAACTAAAGTGAACAAATCTCAATGAACTATGTGAACTCAACGAGAAATCATTTTAATATCTTATACCATGTAAAATCGATTTCTTTGTATTGTTAGGATCAAAATATTATTTTTGAAGCTTGTCCACTGTAAAATTATAGTAGAAATATAAACATTTTTGTTCTCTTCAGAAGGCTAAATATCCCTAATAGGTATAGTATATATGCATTAAAAAAAGAAAAACATGTTTTTAGTAATATGACTCTTATGATTGAAGCATGATCTATACGCGCTCTACGAGCCGTATGTGCCACTATTATAAGTAAGGCACTTACTCTACGAGCGTACAATGTAGCTTTTAGATCAAAGTTTACTTTTAAAGAGTTTTATCAATCCTGGTCGTTCAAAACAAAGATTCCCTTATTGTTTCTTTAAAACAAAGGAGGGTGGTTGTAATCTTAAATAAGACTCACTGTGGTATATTTAAAAAATCACTTCTATTTGTTCTAAAATGATGAAATACTCAGTTTGTTAACTTACAATATTCAGGTAAGTCTCAAGATAATTCTTTACATACGTTGTTGAAAAAAGAAGTACTCTCGTTAATTGCGGGCAATTCACTTTACCAAATTTATCCTATTATCGAAAATATCATAACAACCCCTTGATAAAAAAAGTTGTTTTAACAGTTGTTCTGCTTCCAAGCCGATAACTAGTTTGTAACTCCTATTTTAGGGTTAACCAATAATAAAATCGATTCTTTCTGTTAATAATGTATATTTGAGAAGCGTATGTTCTAAAGCCCGAGTAATTTCATGCTTTGTAAAGTATAATTAAGAGAGGAAAATGTCGAAAACGGAAACTTTATAACATTCCCCTATGGGTCTTATATGATTGGCAAGAAGGGAAACGAAAGGAAAATCCCAGAATTAGAATGGTTTAAAGCAAGTCCGTTGATTATAATAATATACAATAAAAAAATAATGAACACCAAACTTTTGCAACATAAACGTAATAGAGTAGAAGTAAATACAACTGTAAAATATCAAAAATTGCATTTGAAATAACCAGTATTATTTCTACGCACTTTCGCTACTTATCATCAACGGCAGAAACTTTTCGACGTTTCAGATTTATTTGAAAACAATGTGGCCCGCAATAATATTTCCAGAGTTAATGATTTGAAACTTTCAAACCCAGCAAAACCTGAATCGTTACTTGAGCTCATGTTTTAACACTTTGGAAACTGTAACGGTAAAGTTTCTAGACGCTTGTGACACTCGAATACTTGCAATGTCGGCTATAAAATGGAAACAAAAATCTCAGAAGTAAAAGTTTAAATTAAATTGTTCACAATATTAATGACTACAGGGCGACGAGAGGCCTGAAAATTTGAAAGGAAAATAATTAAAATGTTTTATTACTTGCAAAAGCTATACAAAAGCAGAACCGTTATATTTAAAGTACACGAAACAACATTTGTTTATCGTGTTTATATATTTCACTGACGAACTGCTTTAGTTGTTGAAATATACAAGTTTAGAGAAAATATATATGACTAGAAAAAAACGAAATCATATAGTTTAAATAACTGAAATATAAACAAAATATCATTGTACTTCTCTTAGAGTAACATTTTCAAATTTTCTTTTTATTGGCGTCCATACAAATATTAAATTTGGGTAGAAGTAATTTCTGTATTTTGAAAGTTTTTTTTTATAAAAGGTGAAACATCATTAAGTTTATACATCTCCCTGATACTAAAATATTAGACACGACTAAGGTGACTTCACTACAGTATTGTTGCTTCTAACGGTGCCTGGGAGGTGTGTGTTTACACGCTACAATTAACAGCAAGTGATAAATCGGAAGCATAACACATAGAAGGTTTTTTATATTAGGATATAAAACTCGACTCATTGCGAGGGTGCTTTCCGTTTTAAAGCCTGTAATGCGGAATTTTTGAAGAGGCAAGGTATCACAGAAATTCAGTTGTCTTTGTGTCAGTACTGTCTTTCATTTCACTGCATTTATCGTTGTTAGGATAATGTTTCCTATTATAGAACATTATCGTTAGAATAAGGGATAGTAGATATTACGATACAGCTAAATTTTTATTTAATGTCTATTATTAAGTATTAATTTTTTATACAGGCTAATGACTAAATGTTGACTCTGTTATTAATAGTAGAGGTGTTTGTGTATGTATCTGTGATTTGTCTGATTTATTGTGATAGAAAGAAATTTGACTTGTAAATGGATATTTATTAAGAGTTTTGTAATTTGTTGGTGTTTATTGTGTTTTATATAATGTTATGTATTTTAAATCGTAAGTTATGTTTTAATACAGTTTTATTCAAACTGAGCTTTTGAAAAGGAATTTCGGAAAGATATTCGGTACTTTGAGTGTTTAAAAAACAAAATTGTCTGTGATCTGTAATTAGCCTATATAAAAAACAACTAAATTTCTTAAACTTCTGCAATACTATGCTTGAAAATGGAAAAGCCATACTTTCCAAAGTCGAAACACAAAAAAATGTAGTATTCTTCTCCATGTAGATCTAATAATAATAATTGAGTAAAAGAAAATAGCTTTGAAAAACTACACAATGCACAAAAGCTGACTCGTTTGATTTCATCTGGGAATAAAAAAATTTTCAAATATATTGTTATTTTTGTGGATGATAATTCCAAATCCCGATTTCGATGTAAGCAATTGTGTTTCAAGATTCTTTCATGGAACAAAAATCGTTTCCTCTCTTGTAGGCTCTGCAGTTAGGATACCGTAATGGATGGTTTTTTCCCTTGAAAGAGATTTCAGTACTCTGAAAATGTAATTTAATCATGAACTGAACTCCCTGTTTTAAAAGTTCTAGATTTTCCTTTAGGACTTCATAGATTTCTATTGGTAGACACCCGCAGAGTGATTGTTTATATTTAAATCCAAACGGTTTTAGTATCATTCCCCAATGCAAACAAAAATTAAAGCAAGTCGTAACTTGGTATTAAAAAAAAAGAATAATATTTTACATATTCACGATGCTTGGAATGATTTTAGCCTGTGAATGTTGCGATGTTAATAGCTAAAGTAAATAGTAAAACATTCGATCACATTTTAAATATTTTTATATGTGCTTAAAATAACTGAAGGTTTTTACTTCCACTTAATAAGTGTAGGTAATTTTAAATGATGTTGTAATGGCATTTATAATTGTATCCGTTATTAAATAATTATTTTAATAATTTATATTTAAACATCTAATATATTTCATTTTTATTTTCTAAAACTTTTAATAAAATATCAACAATATATTTTTGAAATCATTGTGGTCAACAATGACCGTTCACCATAGCGTACTTTAGAAAAACAATATTCAGACCATTGCAAAGGTAATTGTTTACAAAGATGAATTTAATTGCAGTAAACTATTAATTAAAAATGTTTTATTTCAATACATGAGTACTAGTAATATTTCCTTTGTTGTTAACATCCTTCTTGAAATCGTACAATATTCAGGGCAACTGTATGAATAATTTTAAAAATACTTAACTAAGTGAATACGTAATTGCTAACTTGCTGACTCGTTTCTAAAAATTCGTTCCTTTTACGAAGCTAACCCTCTACAGGTGGCATCGGTTAGGTGTAAAGGCTCTAACAGGAATGGATTTATGACTGTGGAACGGGGTGGGTTATTTTGGTTGTGTGTCATATAATAGAAAAGGCTGTTGCCTTCAAAATGTGTGTGATCATTTAATACATTTTCATTATCTGTTACGTAGTGTTTGTATATTTCATATTTTTCTAAGGTTGTTAGTTTTTTACTTTGTTTTAATGTGTGTAGAACATTTAAGTTAGTGTGTGTGACGGTGTGTGTGTGTGTTGGGTGTTTTTTAGGTGTTTTGCGTAGCTGGATTTAGGGTTTGTTTGTTGTTTTTTTGGTTATGTGTTCTTCGAAGTGTGTATAGAATGACCTGCCGGTTTGGCCGATGTAATAGCTGGGTCAATCGTTACAAGTTAATTTGTAAATACCTGAGAGTTTTTATTTGTCAGTTTCTTTTTGAAACTGTTGTATGTGTGTCTTAAAGTATTTGTTGTTTTGTAGGATATTTGGTAAATGGAGTTTTTTGAATGTGGAGGCTATTTTGTGTGTGTTTTTGTTGTGGTAGGTGAGGGATATGTATTTTGTTGTTTTTTGTGTGGTTTGTCTTCGTGGTCGTTTTATGGTGTTTATGTTTCTTTTTCCTGAGTATGTTATCTATGAGTCAACTGAGTATCTATGAGGTATGAAAATAAATTTGAACATAATTTATTTTTAAGTTGCTGATTTATCTATGGAATAAATTTGAAATATTTTTTAATTAGATGTTTTTATAATAATGTTTTGAATTTTCCGATTGAAATTCTCTTAAACGTTTTGGTTAGTAAATATATCATTAAATTTAAAAATACTAACCTAACCTACAATCACGTTATTATTGCAATGCCTGGCTGCTAATTGCAAGGACGATCTAGTCCGTTACCCAGGCAGGTTACCTTTCGTTACCCTTAGTTTTGTTGTTTGATTCAACCGCAACCACTTATAATATAATACAAGACATGCAGTCTACAAGTGTCAGTAGTTTGTGGCTGAGTCATCAGCAGGACTAAAGAAATATTTTCATTATAAATGTCATTACCATATATATTCCAATATACAATTTGTACGGATTGTTTTATTGAAATATAAAGTGTTTAGGCCTATGTTAATTATTATATAATTTTATCTTGCAAAAAAGTATTTTGCAATTCAATTCCATTAAAACCCAATAGATATATCAGATATTAAAATTTGAAAGTCACTTTAAATTAGTATAAACATTACATGGTAAAATTGAAAATTTATTATTATTTTAGACATGCATGGCTCACATGATTTCTATTCTAAAAAACAGTTACATATTCCATTTACACCTTCCTGGGTTGTTGCACAAGAAGAATACTAATGTAGATTCCGCCAGGTCCAAAGGTGTTTTGTAAACTAAAGGCAAGCATATGTTCAGTGCTTTTTATAAATTTCATTTGGGAAATTCAACAAAGATAGTCCTTTGTTCTTGGAATGAAAAGTAATAGAATAACCTTATTGTACTCGAACCCATTGTTCACTAGATTCATTGTATCTAAAATTGTGTTTTATTGTATCCTACAGTATAAATTTATAACTCTAATTATTCCTTCTTTATCTATTCTAACAATTTTGTATTGCAAGGTAGCACAATTTACTAATACAATAATTTCTTTTATAAATATACAGATAATTCTGAATGGAAATGTTTTAAATTTAATTATTAGGTAATAACATCTTTTACGATATGTTTAATGTGATTATTGGATAATAAAAAGTTATCATTATATCTATAACTGTTACTTTTATATATCGATCCTTAAACATTTAAGATACTATAAAAATTGTAATATTTTTTTATTACAGCAAAGTCTGTACTACACATTTTGTGTATAAAACACTCTTTCGTTCATTATAATGCAGAGTTTCAACAATTAATTAAAACTTTTCCTACTAACAACATTTTATAAATAAAGTGCGCATTTAATAACTATAATTACTCGAATTCAACAGTTAAGTAATCAAATGGGCTGCGCTAGAACAGTATAACCAACCACAAGCGTATAGCCATTTATTTTGATAAATGTGTAAAATTTAAAGTAAATTTGATTGAGATTATCTTTGTATTTAATTGAACTATATAAATGGAACTAAATTATTTGGACGTAAGTCTTTGGATATAAGTGTGAGTCAGTATGTGTGTTTATATATATATATATATATATATATATATATATATATATATATATGTGTGTGTGTGTGTGTGTGTGCGTGTGTGTTTATATATATCTCTGTGTGTGTGTGTGTGTGTGTGTGTGTGTTTATCTATATATATATATATATATATATATATATATATATATATATATATATATATATGTATGTATGTATATATATGTGCGTGTGTGTGTGTGTCTGTGTGTGTGTGTGTGTGTGTTGTGTGTGCGTGTGTGCTTGCATGTGTGTATGTGTGTTGTGTTTGTGTGTTTGTGTGTGTGTGTGGGGGGGAGAGATATTTGGCGTATATAGCTAAAATGTTGTCTGATCACAACAAACCCGTCTTTAATTATCCTGTGTGTTTTAACTGTGATGTAACAAAAGAATCTACTAAATTCTTTATAGTTAAAACTTGAGCTGGTTTTGTAAATACCATTTATTATTCACAATAAAACACATCCATAATAGATATACATCAAGCCTAGTTCCATTTACTCGATGTAAAAAGTAATTTTTAATGATGCTATCTTGGTCATTGAACTTGTTTTACTGTAATAAAAGTATTGATTGGGTGCTAGTCTTAATGTTATGTAGCTACATGAAATGTTTGAATATATTCTGATTTACTGACTGTATAGAAGTGGTTTTATAGAGCCTAAAAAACACCTTTTCCATTATTCTCATGTTTTATTCAAAAATAAATCTGTTATTGAAGAAAGTAAATTATCATAGTTTGGTATGGCAGTGTATGTTTGACGTCGTATGGTAAAAACCTAAAAAAATTAATAATTGTCTGACAAGATAGCAAAATAGGAATAAGTTCAAGATAAAACCTAACGAATAAAAAATAAATATTTCTAGAATACCAATTTTCAATATTTTAGACTTGTTTTATATTTGACTACCAGATTTAAATATAACTGTGCTTACCTCTTGTGTCTTAGAAAAAACGCTTCCTATGTTTCCACTACATGCTACACATATTTTTTACACATGTCTCAATTTTGCCCTCTTGCCCTTAGAAAATACGATGACAAGAGATTAGCTAGGTCATTCCTGTCCTATTTAGATCTTCCGAAATATATGTTATCATTTTGTATTACATAACCTAATGTTCTTTGCCTTCGTGACTAATGACAGTTTTAACCTTGTAGTGACATTATCATAGGTTCCTGATGTTTGATATCTAGAAACCATGTTTTATTGAAGTGTTTACATATAAGGAGAACAAATGTTTATTTTATCACTTGGTTTATTCATTAATCACACATTTATTGGTGTCTATTTATAATCCTAATAGAACGTCTTATAAAAGTCTAATGCAATCTATTGAATAGATAAAGTTAAAAACCGTATTTTACTGAAAAACCTTCCTACCTAAGAGCTTTTATTCTTAACAACTTTAAACGTTTCGTAAATAAAATTTGGATTATAAATGAACGTTTAATAGTTCCAACTTGAACTATCTTCTTCACCCTCTGTAGTATATACAGACTAGTACTTTGCATACGTTAACAGCAAGAAACATTGTGTCGATCAGTGTAGATTTATCAACCGTCATGGTTAATAAAGTCGAATACTATCATCAAAGCCTGTCTGTTTACCTGATTAGATTAGTTGGCATATCCGAAACATTAGTCTAATTATTTGTTATTCTCTGAGGCTCTTTGCCGCTTTTCGCCAATGACCATCCAACATTTCTTTCGGTAGCACTTTCGACAACTCTGCCTGAGCTGGTAGTCCTTTTAGTCAGTGTCTCTTTATTAGCACTGGTGCTACTGGAGGCGGTGCAGCCGGTGAAGAGTAAGGTTGAGGTGGTAGATCAACATCTACAGTTAGTTACTCAATCTTTGAAACAATTCACACCCTCTTCATAATGTCATATCACTGTTAAAAACAGATACGTCTATAGCGATCTGATTTCGAGATATAGCTATTCGATATATGCACTGAAATATACCGGTACATTGCTGCTAGTATACTACACTATGAGATTTATTACTTTTTAAGTTAGCTTTAAATTAGCGTTATTGTAAAAAAAATTATATTTACTTTCTATCGTTAATAAATTGATACCGTTTATCAATAATTGAACATTTCATTTCAGACGGAAAGCTAATGGCCACTTCCTACGACTGTAAATTCATAGAAACATCAGTAGGAATAAACCACAACGTCGACGAATTACTGGTGGGAATTCTGACACAAATACGTCTGAAACTGGACAACCCGCAAGAGCAATCCCAGCACTATAACTCGAGACGTCGAAGCAGATCTCCCCTCGGCACAGGAGGTCCTGGATTTAGGAAATACAGAGGTACACGAACATCAGCTAGCCTTAAAGTTAAAGGGTTGCTTAGTAAAGTTTGGGCGAGGGATTCTAAGTCGAAATCTTGCGAAAACTTGCACGTGTTGTAATAGAATCGTGTGAAACTGCAAAGATTTTATTATATTGAAAAGATTGGAGATCTCGAAGACACCTTAGTAAGCATATAAAATAAAAAACATTTTATTTTTTAAATCTTTTTATAAAAAGAAAAATGCAACTTTTTTTATCCAAATAAAAAAAGTATTTAAATTTGAATATTAGTAATAGGTAGTAAATAACCAGTTCATACTGAAATATTAATTCCTATATAAATATTTCAAACATCAAGTATGGTGTTTCTATTGAAGGTTAAAAAGTAAATTTTAAACATTGCATGACAAACTCACTTCCATTATTTGAAACACTTTAATTGGCAAATAAACTTTAAATATTAACGCAGAAAATATATTTACGGTGTTGTATTAATTTACTCTAATTTATGTTCATTAACAGATATTAGGAGTAAAAAATAACGGTTCGATTATTTAAAGTAAGAAACATAATAATGTACTGTTCATCTCGTTACTAGAAGGAAAATTTACAGCAATTTAATCGAAGTCTTGTTACTGTCCATGACGAGCTGGTTGTTAATTACTTATTACCATTTTGCTATTACTTGCGACCAGACTTTTTGTTAACTAAAGGTCGTTAAACTGTTAACTTACACTTGGAGGGAACGTTTTTGTCTTACGACTTCTTCAGCCTCATAGGTTCTTCTGACTTCTTCTGAGGCTGAAGAAGTCGTAAGACGAAAACGTTTCCATCAAGTATAAGTTAACAATTTAACAACTTTTAGTTAACAAAAAGTCTGGTCGCAAGTAGTAGTAAAAGTGTAATAAGCAAAATTACATTTAAAACTTTATCAGTCTGTCGATGCTTATTAAGATTCCTCCAAAAAATTTAATGAACGAGTTATTTTGGTGCTAAAGTTCAACAATAATGACGCAAATCTAAAGCTCAAGTAATTTGATTTTTATATTAACGATTAAACTAAACATATTTGCGAGTGTCATTGTAGTATTTTCTAAGAAGGATCTTGGAAGAAATACGCTTAGAAATAAATAATAGTTTTGTAGTTGTGAAGTAGGGCGATTTCAGTAGCTTGTAGGGTGGAATTGTAATTATTATTATTGATGTTGGTTGTATATATATATACTAGTACCTGGAATAGAGTTTAGGCGATAATATACAAACGGTTTGGAATGGGTGTAATTGTAAGGCTTTATTACACATTTAAATAAAATACATTGTTTAAACAAAAGGAATGCAACCCTTCAAGGTTGATAGTCAATTCTGAGCAATTTCATGGTCTTGCAAAATTTATAGATTTGGCATTTATTTTTCTTACGAAAATTATATGTAAAGAAGAGCAATAAGTAATTTCCATATCAGAAGAGGGCAAGAGGTATTGGGTAAGGTTATAGGGAGTTTTTTAAAACCCATAAATTCCTTTAAATGTAAATAAAATATTATCGAGTAAATCGTTAACCTGTTTAGATTTCCTTTTAATTCGTGAGGTAGATGTAAAATGTGTGTATTAGTTTTAATATTATTATTACAAAAGAGGTTTTAAATATAAACCGTATAATTTATTGTGTAATTTATTAGTATTTCATAAAAACGTGTGATACAAATATTGTCCTGCACTTACCTTAAATGAAATAAGAGGTTTAGTAAAGAGCAGTAATCATTTGTACAGAATATTCTTGCAGGCTTACAGTAGTACTGACTATCCCCCTTCGTCGCAAAATCCTGTCTAAAGAAGCATAAAGAACTGATTATACTCCACCGTCTAATGTGACAGAGGGCTCTTAAGCGTAGATCATAATCCGCTGTCCTGTTCTACCGTAACGTAAAGGGGAGCAGAGTCTCTCTCTCTCTCTCTATTCCCCTCCCCCCCCCTTTCCTTCTCCTCCTCTCTCTCTTTCCTCTAATTTATATTGCGCATGGTTATTTAGAAACTTGTAGGGATATATATTTATTTAGGACATTATTCTATAAACTAAAACAAATTTGGCAAACAAAATCTAAAACTTTCTATATCTGTGAAAAATAAAAATACTGTAAAAATTGGCTTATGAATACAACTGTAATATTTTGATTTAAAGCCTCTTTTATAATGGTAAACTCTTTGTGTATTAATAATGAGTGTTTTGTGAATATTGTCTCGTGACATTTATATTAAATAAATTATATATAAATATATATATTGCAGCACTTATAGAATTGAAATGCGTATTTATGTAGAAACCCTGAAAAGCATGCAAGGACGAGAAATGTGATCTGTGTTTATCTCTAGAGTAGAAGTTAAATGATAGGTTTGTCATGTTAATACTTCTATTTCTTTTCTCAAAGTAACCCATTTAGATTTTCGAGTTAAAAAGAAATTAGTTACTTCAATTAGATTTCATACTTGTTGCAATTAGACAATTACAGCGCGCCTCTTAAATCAGACAAAACAATAAAATCTTTATTCATATTTGAAAATATTTTAAATTATAATGAACGATGTATAAAAATATCTAATAAATATTTCTTCATTGGTATTTTTATATTACCGTATTATTTTCTATGGCTCTTGACTATAATATGTATAGTATAAATTGGATTGTTTGAAATGAATCATTTCTTTTTAGTTTATAATTACAAAATAGTAGATCATAGATCTTATAGATTAATAGATAACTGATACAATCATGAGTATTTTTGTTAGTTTCTAAAGTAACCAGTAAAGATTTTTTTTTAATTTTCAGTAGACAAGTATTTTTTTTATATCCTAGAATATTATTTTCCTTTTTTTAAGCCTATATCACGTTTTACAAATAATTCTTGTTATGGCCAGCTCTTGCTTACAGTAAATCGGATACAATTGTTTGTAATTGTTGTGATGTATATACGATTTAAAATTTTTTTTTTTTTTTTATTCGTAATGACATAGCTCTTACTGGCCATGGACTGGTGTCGTAACCCCAGATGAAGTATCCAACAGTATTGTCTTCGGCTTAATTATTTTTCAAAATTATACGTTTCATATTCTAAACGTTCCATCCCGTTTAGAGTGTTACAAATATTAATTCCTAATATCATAGCAAAATATGTGAATTTTAATTCAGAGTTATGGCTTTAAGGTTTATTTTGCAGTTGTCATAGCTTATATAAGTTTTGCTGCCATCTTCTTAGTAAAAACTTGAGAAACACAAAATCTTTTTTTTAATAAATTAACGAATATCGTTGTTCAAAATATAAAATTAAGAAATACAGAAAAAATACAAAGTATTTTTTTTAAAATTAAAAATCTATCTTAGTTTTTAATAACAAATTTTCACTTTTTCAATTATATTTTAAACACAGATCCCCATGTGTTTCTCGTCCTAATTATTTTCCAGTTAGGGTTTACTATGTGTAGTTCTTATACTAAACATATTCATCATATATCATATAAAGCACCACTCAGATGTTATTGAATGTGCCTTTTTGTATTTATATAACTAATAGTGACCAAAATGTGGTAAAGTATTTCAATATTAATAAATGTTTGTACAAATATTTAATATTTTAAACATTTGTCTTGTATTCTTTTAAATAATCTGTAACTTTTACAATTCAATCAACCCGATTTTTCTATATGTACAAGGGTATTACATGTGTCAGTAAATAAATTATTCGTAACATATTCTTCCCTTCTCCTAGTCTTCCACGTCTTTCCTTTCAAATCCGATTGTTTTCCCAAGTATTCAATCGTATATTAGTGTGTACCCGTTAGTAAATTTACTTAGTAATGTGCATGATTTAAAACTATTTATTGTATAGCAACGTGTACATTTTTCTAGTGCGTCCACTTAACATTCAGGTTATAAAACGACTAACAACTGCATGCTTATTCTCTGAGAAACCCACGTAAAGGCAAGATACAAAACTACTGCAATTAAATGAACCGTAATTTTCTGATTGATGATTTGACAATCGCTTAAGTAAACAAAAATACTTTTGTAAAATCATTTAACTCAGTTTGAATTATACACACATTTTTCATACATTTTATAGTGATTCTATAACATGTTGGCAGATAATTTGGTCTAACTTTTCATTTTTTACTTAATGTTTCTGAATTTACAAATTTGTAAAAATTAATTATTATAATTACAAACATATTTCAATTTTTGAAACCGTATTATCATAATAGAATTTTATAACTTTCTATAAACGCACAATACGTGTATAGAAATGTCCCGCGTAGGGATTAAAGAAATGCATATGTTTTAGATTAGCTACAAAGCTACGACTGAAAGTACGACCAAAACCAAAAATGGTTTTTAGATCTAGAATTAGAATTGGACCAATTTTCCATGTAAATAATGACATATATTTATGTAACTACTACTAGGCTGGGAATGCCTGTACAACACCCGCATGAAGTGTAAACCAGTTTAATGTTCATCATATTAAAATAAGTTTCCTATGTAATTTGGTTTTGTCACAAGTAATTTTGTGTATTGAACAAATTATAACTTGTATTCTTAGATTTATATAGATAGTAATTTATTTATAACTATTTTCAAAATGTTGTCTCAGTTAAATACACGTAGTACTGTACTCTAGAACTCTGTATGTATAGGTTACGCTGATTTCTTTCAAGGCGTCGAGGAAAAGTGAAAAGCCCAAATTTTCCAAAGATCATAAGTCGATGGTGTTGATGGTCAAGTTAGAATGAGTAAGAAACCAGAGTGCACTATATGCTTGCATGTATTGTGGTAACAACATTAGCGAAGAATATTTATGCAGTTAATTTGCCTTTGCTTCAATAGGCTTATACTATGTTCCCTTGTAATAGTATTACGATATTGTAGGTCTTTCTATTTCGTTTATTATGTTCCTAAAATTCCAATAGTTACATTTCGTGAGTCAAAACTAATATTTATCTTTGTCTAACAGTTTATTTTTAGAAAGAAAAGAAACATTTTACCGAAAGATATATTCTAGAACTATAGCCTGTAGTAGTTTTGCTGCATTAATTATGTATAGTTTGTTCTTCAAATAAAATATTTATTTGTAGAAATTATAATCAAAGGTGTTGGTTAAATCTATTAAACGACAAACGTTTCTCTTTTGAATGTCAAGCTATGATTTGAATTACTTAAAATATAATTATTCAAATAACTATACTACTTCTCTAGCATAAATGAGTGGCTATAGTGTGGAGCAGCCTCTAAAACAAGTCTAATGTTTTAAAAACACTCGTACATATAAATAATACTGAACATAAATCAAAAGTATATTGAATAGGTAACTGCGATATAGATTGTAACCATTTTGTCCACATTGTTTAAAATCTCACTATATAGCTATTATATTCATTGACTAAGCCTGTTAGCCTCCATATACACTAATGATGACGGATTGATTAAATAGTCGTAAAAATATTTTATTAAGATATTTTTCATCTAAATTTAAAGTTCAAAAATCCGTGATATACAGATGTAAGTAGAATCTCGTTGTTTTATATATATATATATATATATATATATATATATATATATATATATCGCAATATGTATTATTGTGTATTAATAAAGAACTAAGTCAAAATACAAATACAAGAATTATAATTCAATTGAATTGTAAATTTAATTATAATTCTTGTATTTGTATTTTTACTTAGTTCTTTATATATATATATATATATATATATATATATATATATATATATATATATATATATATATATATACACATTATATGAAATAAATTGTGAAATTTATTGAAAGACAAACATTATTTACAATTTACGTTTTTAAATTCTCTTTCACTTTTGAATAAAAGTATTGAAATAAAATTATAATTTGTACTTAAATTTATATTTCATAATGCAAGGGTTATATATAAATTTAAAAATGTAAAAATAATATCAGAAATGTTACATTGGAAGTAGGCCACTTTTGCCTTAAGCTAGAAGCAAAGGGAAAATTATGCAAAGGACTACTATATCGTTTTATCTCCCCAAAAACAAGGTTTTAAATAAATTAAACTAAATTATTACATATTTATGTTCCCTTAATAAAAAAAAATATGCATTTAAACAATCGATGTGTAAAATAATAATAATATAAAAATAATTTTATTTACCTTATAGAGACAGATAAGTCGTGAAACAAAACCATCCCCAGTTTATTGATTGTTTCCACTTATTTCCTTACCCAAGCTTTTACTTACTGAATTATTATTTGTAACATTCCTAATCATTTACAGGATGTTATCGTGTGAAAATTCTTAAACAAATTGAAATACTAACATTCCGCAACATTTTAATGATTAGTAAACGCGATAGAGACTAATGAAATGGCGGACGACAGGATGGGATAATCCGGAGAGATTTAAAGAAAACGTAACGGCCAGGTCTGTTTAAAGAAAGAAGCGGATCGAAGACATTTTTTTTAACGTTGTAACGATGGCTCTCGTAATCTGAAGTATCGATTATTTAAATACTCCAGGATAACACATTTGTTTCTTTTTAACTCTAAATTAAAAATATTTATTAATATCTAAAATATTTAAAGTAAGTTGACTATAATGTTTCTGTTTTTGCTTTTACATATTTACATAACTACTTTTATTTAGTTCTACTTTCTACTCTGATTATAAGACTTAAAATTATTATTACGAAAACTAATATAGATAAGTTACTTAATTAAAATATTTCATTTTTATTGTGAATAAATTAAGTGTTCTCATGCATATATGTTATAAATCCTAATACTTATCTTACAAAAATAAAACTGGTGTCAATTATTTCTTTAAAAAACATGTTAAAAACTTGGAAATTTAATCGAGTAACGCTTTATAATGTTTTTATTTATAAAATTCCAAATAGGATCAAATTTTCTACTGGCTAAAAAATAATGTAGCCTACCTTTAACATAAATGCAGCTCTTGTTCCTTCCTATTCAACAATAAGGAAAAGCATTACTCGTATATATGGGTTAAAATATTTGCGAGGTAGAGTAGTACAACCACAAGATAATTCGTGAAATGTTTCAATTACAACACAAGACAGTGATAAGAACAGGAAATGAAAAGATATTACTTTAGTATCTGAATAATATTGTTCCTATAATTTGTTCAGAGAGTAATACACTTTATCTAAAATATGAAAGCTGATACAGTCCTGTGTAAAGGATAAATCCAGCAATTTGTCGAAATACACAAAATATTGTTATAATTCTGGGGACTACATATTTTTATACATATTTCCATAATTGTCAGTGTTGTCCATATGATAAAAGTAGGAATAAATTTATGTAAATTCGCAACAGCTGTTTCGAAAGTCTGTTTGACCGCATCAAAATACTGAGGCATCCAGCCAGTAGTTTTCTAAAATATAAATACTTTATATTTTCTGACACGAAGTAACGAAGTATAACTGTATTGAAGCCGTGTTAAAATATCTACTATAATTATTTGCATTTAGAATTTTATGAAAATATCTGTTATCTAAATAACACAGTTAAATATAATTGTTCCAAAAATAATATAGTTAAACTGTTTTCTAAAGAACATAACTGTTCTCGAAATAACAGCTAAATAAAAATTGTTCTCGAAATAAATACTGAGTAAAACGTTTCACTAAAACAACAATTGAACCGTGTTAGATTTAGAGTTTTTTTAGAACCAAACAAAATAAATATTTTGATCCATTTTTTACCAACGTTGGATCGTTAAATTTCCTACATATTATTATTGTATATATATATATATATTTAAAAACAACATAGTTTATTCAAATACAAGAATATTATTTATTTATATTCAAAACCTTTCTTTGGTAAACAGTACCAACATCATCAGGAATGAATAATACAATAATGCAAGATATAGGCCTATATCCTGCATTATTGTGTTATTCATTCCTGATGATGTTGGTACTATTTACCAACGAAAAGCTTTGAATATAAATAAATAATATTCTTGTATTTGAATAACCTATGTTGTTTTAAATTATTAAACAAAAAAACATATTATGTATATAAATTAAAAATATTTCAAAAACAAGAATACTCTTAATGAATATATTTATTCAAAGCTTTTCGCCGATAAAATTGTACCAGCATCTTCAGGAAAATAATTATCTCATAAGATGCTTATCTAGAGATAATTATTTTCCTGAAGATACTGGTACTATTTTATCGGCGAAAAGCTTTGAATAAATATATTCATTAAAAGTATTCTTGTTTTTGAAATATTTTTAATTTATTAACTATATTACAAGAAATCATATCACCATATTTAATATATATATAGTTTGTGTTATTTTAAGTAATACAATTATATAATGGTGTTTTTTGTAAATTTTCATTTCCTTCTAATAACCTTAACAAAAACAAAGCTGAATAATTTTATTAATATTTTGGATTTATTTTAAATGATTAAAATAAAAAATTGATATAATCCTCTTATGTATTCAACACACTAAATTTCCTCATTAGAATAATAATGCCCCGTTAGCAAATTTTGCTTTTAAACAAATTAAAATAAAGACATTCAAAATTGAAATATTCTACGACTTTTACTAAAATGAAAGTAATATTTACAGTTTATTTTTCTGAAAGCAGCAATTTTACATTGTTCTAATGTAACATTTATTATTACGGTTGTTCAATACTAAATTGTTTATTGGACAAAGTTTGTTTTTCTCGTAGTTGATGAAAAACTTAAAACAATTAATTAAATATAGCAATAAATTTATACTAATTGATACTTTTTTCTTAAGAATAGCGTTTGTACGTTTTTATACTGAAACATATGAAATTATTGTTATTAAATAATAACTTGTCTTTTGACCAAACTTCCTTTCATATAATAGAACGTGAAGGAAAAGTCAAACAAGGGATCCAAATATAGATATCAACTTTTGATAAAACAAGAAACATAATTTTTATACTACCACAATTCTTTAATAGCAGTTTTTGGGCTGCAAGTTTTTAACTGCTGCATTTGATAATAATATTATTCTATAATAAATGGTCTCTTACGCTTACAAATAAATAAAGTAAATACAACTTTAACGCTAGGTAACCAGCAATGAGAGGCTTACCTGAACACTGAATTACCTTTCTTTGAGATTTAATAGTTTGTTATATTGTAAATGGTAAAGATAAATTTATTTATACTTTTTTTGTTTACTAAAGTAGCTTTTAAAATAATAAACAATATAAAATGACAAGTAGCATTTGTAATAGATTTGTGAATTTTGACCATTTATGACAATAGAGACATTATTAAAAACTTTTTAAAAAAATAAATGTAGTAGTAATTTATTGATTGCCATTTGTAAATTGCACAAGCAAAAATAACTGCCGACGTCAAATCGTCAAGTGCTTTGTAGAAGTTGCTTAGGTAAAATATTTAGTATGGAATAACATACAGAGTATCTGGAATACAATTAAATATATTCTTAGATGTATTTACTGAATTTAATTTGTTGTACTAGTTTCTTCTTCATTAACAAGTGCCACTTTGTGACCTGTTACAAAAGCATTAGTTGCAATAATTTGGAAAAAAATGTGTTTAGGCCCTATTCAATTTCTAAAGAAAAAGGTCTATGTTTACCTGTAATATTCACTTCACGCTATGCTGTTGCCATTAGTGTAGTTGATAATTCTGCATGATGAAAGTCCAATATGAGTGTCGCTTTCTAAACACAGCACCGCTAGTTAGATATTTCCTATCAGCCTAGATATTTGACAACGGATTAAAAAAAAGTTTCTTTTCTGATAGAAGATTTATATCATTTGTATTTATTGATTTAAATATGGTTTAATATGCAGAGGGTTTATTTCGCAATTGAACATATAGTGTTATTTTATTTTTAAAACATTTATAAAAATTTATTGAAAGAAAACTTTAAAAACAATATAAAGCAATAATTAATTTTCTAAAACTAATCATTGTAGACATATGTTCGATATTTGTTTTTTTTTCATACAAAGTCACTTGTTGACTGAAGAAGAAACCAACTTCCGAAACATGTTGAATTGATATAATAATTATTGTAAACTCTGTTTTATCTCGTAATTAAAATATTAGTAAACAACCTTTAAAATAATTACCATTTGTGTTTAGTTATAGAAAGGAATCCAACTTATGTCTATATATACACCACTTAGATTCATGGTAATTGTTTAGATGTAGAAATGTTCGGAAGTTTCGGGTAATTTGTTCAGTTTAATAAACCGTAGATACATATTCGTAACAGTTCAATGTTGTTTACAAAACTTTTATGGTAAAGAAATAATTTGCTATTTATATGCACTTTATGTAAATCGATACAATATAATTAATAAAACCACTAATTGTATTATTGTATTGTATCCTTTTGTATTTTTCAATGTTTATATGTATGTAAAATATATATTATTTGAAAGAAACGTGTCCATTTTTATCATTACCATATGAAGGAAATTAGGAATAAAATATCAGTAGAAATTGGATAAAATACTTTGAGTGAGAACTTCTATTACGACGCCTACAAAAACTTATTGAATTGACTTAAACATACAGTTTCTCGTCAAGTTACGCTATGAGTCATTCAATAGGGCATATATTATATAAGTATATAAACATAAGACTCTGTCACTAGTGAACATATACCAGTGAAAAGGTAAAGACAGAGAAAGAGAGAGAGGATATGCCGGTAATGCCAGCAAGCAGGTCCTATTTCTCACATAATTGTTATTTTTGTAAAAATAATAAATTATAAATACATAATAAAGTATAACAATTGAAAGAAATTTGTACAATCTTATATTTTTGGCTAGTTTCGTTATTTGTAGTTACATTTTTGGTTTTAAGTGTGAAACATTATTAATTTTTAAGCCGACCATAAAGAGATTATATATTCTCACTCACATTTATGAAATTCAGTTTAAAGAGTAATGGATCTTCAGCTAATTCCGACGTTTAAAATCATAGAAACATGTTTTTTTTAAATACCATATATATAATTATAAATATATCATTAATTATATGCAGTGATTATTGCATCTAAAAATTAGATAAAATAGTTATTTGACTATTACAAATACTTATTTATAACGATGATAAAATTAAAATTTTATAAAATATTTTATGAAATCATCATTTAAATGAGCATTTTAATTACCTTACTAAATTTAAAGTTAAAAACATCCGTGATATACAAACGTAGATAGAATCAAGTAGTTATCTTGAAGATCTATAATACTTGCAACACATTTTTTAAATTTAAATAGTATCATAAATTCAAATTGTAAAATTAGAGTAACAAAATAATCTAACTCTCTATAAGACTATAGATATATATAACTCTCTTTCAATTTACATATTCAATTCATATATTCAATATATATATATATATATATATATATATATATATATATATATTTATATATTTGTAAAAAAATATTTTTATATATATATATATAATTTTGTAAAAATATTTTATTAGATAATTATTTAGCATAATTATTTAGATAATTATTAGAAAATATATCACCATATTTAATATATATATATATATATATATATATATATATATATATATATATATATATATATATATATATGAAATAATATCTTTAAAAAGTAAAATTCATTGCAAACAAACGTTTTTCACAATTCACGCTTTTTAAATTATCTTTCACGTTTGATTAAAATTATTTAAAATAAAATTTCAATATGTACTTGAATTTATATATCATAACCCAATCGTTAAATACAAATACAAAATGTTAAACTAATGCCAGAAGTGTTAAATTGGAAGCAGGCTACGGTTAGATTTGAGTTAGAAGCACAGGGGAATGGTTTTTCTTTGTAAGTTTAACTTGCCAGCCTTTCTAGAAACTGTTTGCATTCGGAACGGTAAAATTTAGTTGTATGGCAATATAAAAACTAATTAGAATCAGTAAAATATGAGCTTGGCTTGTAAGGTAATCTCGTATTACCAAACATCAACCCAAGATATATTCATCTTCCCCTATAAATTACCGTATATTCTCATCTAACTCTTTTTCATAATGTACAATATGTGTAGTTATACTCACTAACTGTGATGACGTATATGTTAAAACAAAATACTGATTATGAATTAACGACAGTTTTTATTTTATTTTTTTTTTAATACTGTTATTTATATATATTTTTTACTTTAGGACTCTACAAATAGTGCGCTCTTTTCGGTTGTATTTCCTGCACTAAGGCAATAATTTTTTTAAAATATACTTCACAATTGGATCCTATTCTCAATGTAGGAATTCCCATTTACTTTTAGTATAATATAGACTCTAACTCTATGAATGACATTTTGTGTATATATTTGAGTGCTTTCATCAAGATGTTCTAGGAAATGTAGTATTCGTGAGAAGAAGCTGTATGTTACGTTTGTCAAAGAAAGATTGAAATGTATTTGTATAGTCCCTCCGCTGTATTATTTGCTAAATCCATTTTATTGTATTGTTTGATTTGCGAAAGTCTCTCAATTATAGGAAATATATTATGGGTCTTTTGTGATGTCCTATGACAACTGGCTTGGGCTAACAATTTCCTTTTACTCAACGAATGGTTCCTTTTACGTTAGAGTTGTGATTCCTTTACGAGCTAAACAAAGATATAAATATCATTTATGAAAAATATGACAGCTTAGATGGTTACATGGTTTATCTTTGAGGAATTTGTTTTATCCAGGCTTCTTATGAACCTGCTTTTATACGGTCAAAACATATTTAAATATAAGGTTTTGTTTTGCTCCTTTATGGGTGCTTAGGATATTTTGTACATTCCATTCATTTAAGGAAATAACTTATGTTAAATGCGATATTTTTAATAGTATTATAAGAGAAGCTGAATTTATGACAAATAAATTTAGGACGATATGGATATTTCTCTTTCACATAAACTTATAGTTGGCTTTACAACAAAAAATAAAGGTAAAAATATATCTGGAGATCATAAACATTGGATTTCTTAGTTTGATTAGAAATAATCCTTAAACCTTAAGTATTTGAAATATTAGGAGGGAATTAACTGCATTCAATTATGTATACACATTTTGGAATACATTTATTAATAGTCTAATAAATTTATTCACGAAAATATTCCTCCCAATGTTTGGCGAATAATAAACTGTGGTGAATTCATAATAAATAAATATAAATACTCTCTAACCACCTTCATTTCATATTGATTTTAAGGTTTTGTTTGAGAGTATCTGTATCGAAATAATTTTTGTCTCCCAATAAATGGTAATGAGCGATGAGTAAATAGATTGCCTTGAACGATTCTAAACGACAAGAACGATTTCTAAATAACTTATTTCAATAAAAACCTAGAAAACAATGTTAAGTAGAATATTAATGATGACCTAAAATATATATATATAAAATTCAGAACCTAATGTTTCTTCAAACGAGTTCTCTCCTAAGAACAATTTTATTGAGCAATTCTAAAAATTAGTTGTTTTTTTGTATTGAAGCCCAGATACGAAGTTTACTGGCAGATCATGTTTAAAAAACACAGAAGCTTTTAAAAAAAGGTATCTTAAATATGATCATATTTTGCACGTCCCCTAGCTGTGCCTGCAGATCTTGTAAGATGGTAAGATTCTTTGGAAATGTTCTGTGTTCATATTAATAATGTTTCTTTCTAGCTGACTACTTTACTGACAGGTATGACTATAAAAAGACCCAACTCTTTTTATGTTAACCATTTTGGGGGGGGGGTTGGTTTATACAAACTCTAAGGTAGGAGTCAGCTGGAATTGGCGTGCGTTTAGGGGTGGCATTTAACGGAACACAAGACAAAATTTAAGAACGCTCGAGGTTACACGAACACGAGAGCGGAACGGAGATAAGCAGGCGCAAATAAAAATAATAAAAAGTTTTAGAATCTTAACACCGTACACAAAAGTGAGCGGAGATAATAGGAGAGAAGGCAGCGGGACGTTGCAGTGTGTGTATGTATCAGTTACACTTAAAATAGTGTATAATTGAATACAACGTACAAATATAATAAACTCTACTCTCCTTGGATATTTCTTTTACAATTATGCAAGCTGTCCTAGTTATATTTCAATAAATTACTCAAGTCCAGCAATAAATATTAGAACTTATAAATTTATCAATTTTAAAAATTGTATTGCTATTTACAAAACATACCTTTTAAGACTAATGAGTGAGGAGACGAGTTTCAAAATTATATATTGGAATATTCCATTAATTAATATTAAATAAGATACATCCCGAAGCCTATCCAGGATTAATTGCAGTGGCAACAAGAGGTTTAGCATTGCAACAAGGAATTTCATTAGAGGGATATAAGTGCAAATCGATGCCAACGATAAGTGTTGGAATATACTAATATATTAGCAGACCGTAAGTCTTTGTCCAGGTGAAGCATTCACTAACAACTAATAACACCATCGCAAAAACACTTACAGAGGGTAGTAATTTGTTAAAAATACAAAATAAACAATAGTTAGGAAATTATTTTTGCCTATTAAATTATTTGTGCACATATTTAACGGGCACATTAACAATTTAAACAATATATTCTGAATTTATCTTCTGATGTATCTATTTTTCTAGTATTTTTTTAATCTAATCCCGATTCCAACAATTCTTTTTGCGGTAAATTATTATTAGAAAGTTTTTCAGCGTGTTATACAAATATCTGACACCAAAATGTTTTGAAACTTCCTTTTTATTTCTATCATGTTTTTATGAAATGTAAATAAAAGTTTTTTTGTATTCGTTGAAAAATACATACACAATGTCTACACATTGTGACAAAGGTAAAGAATTAACGACGAATCAAGCATGTAAAATGCGGTTTTTGGTATCCGTAGAATTTTGCCATTTTGAAAATACAATGAAATTCGTCACTTTCATAATTTCATTGTGTTAATGATTTCCCCGATGTTTAGAACTAAAATCCAAATTTGATATCCGTTGAGCCATCCTACTCTGGAAATACTATCAAGCTCATTACTTCTATAATTTCCTTGTGACAATATTGAAGAATTAAGCGATGAATTATAAATGTAAAATGCATCTATGTAAAATGTAAACTAGGTCAGCCTTTTTTGTATTTATTGTTTTCTAGATTGTAATTTTGTATTAAGAACCTCTGATGATGATGATATGGTCATCAAAATGTACTAAGGGTTTAATCTTAGGTAACTTATATTATTAGTTATTTTTTTATTTATGTGGTATAGGAGTTGTTTCTAATATTTTTAATGTAATGCAAAATTCAGTTTATTATACGTTAAAACTACCCCCCATTTAACCTAGGAATTAAATCATCCACAATGGTAAAATACCCCATTTCCTACTTCAACATAAAGCGCTATACTTTGGGGAAATTTTTTTATTTCTTACTGAACAAAATTAAAATTTGTATTGTGAGTTTGTATTTATTACTATTCAAACATGGTTTCGTATGTTTATGGGTAAAAGTTTACTTCATAGACAAATAAAGCACCACTGTGTGTGTCTTGAATAAAACTAATAGTGATCGTCAGTATTATCATACACTTCAGCAATACTTTGTCTTTCACTACAAAAATATCGGCATTTCTATGGGGGATGGATAACTCTAAGGTGAAATGACTGGAAGTAATGCTAACATAGGAACGCACTTGACGTTCATAGACCTCAAGCGTTAATAAAACCAAATGCAGAGATCACAAATATCTAATAAAAGCAGAGTTAATATGTGCGTAGCTCTATGTAAAGCCGTAAAAAACTTACTAAAACTAAGGGGAGGAAATTACACGAAAAACTAATTTTTTTCTTTATAAAACAAATTCTATATTTTTCTTTGAAACATGTAGTATTCAACGACATGCTTTAGTAACATCTGTACTTCAATTCAAACAAGTAGTAATTTATTGAGGATGGTTCTTCTATGAACTCTTTTTACAGATATTGAAAACAAGTTTTCATTAATTTTAAATGGTAATATATTGCAGATTAAACCTCAAGCGAAGCATGTTTTTCATTGTAGCACGATTATTAGCTGCGATAATTCTATTTACTTAATCAATGCACACTACACCAACATCTACAGTTCAAAAATACTAGCCCGTTCTATATGATAAAAGCAACACAACATATACCAACGGAAATCTGAAATTGTATCATTTCATTTCATTTATAAGTATACAAATTTATTTAGGATATTTACATTACCTATGGAATGTCTTTAAAAACATTGTAGATCAGATATTTCTGTAAAGTGCATAGACAGAAAAATACTTCTTTTAACACATTCTCTGAAGTTAATTTTGTTTTTGTATAAATTATATTGGCTACATTGATCTGATCTCCCTATTGATATTGTTCCCTATCTCCCTATATTTTGAGTAATAATTTAGTGTTTGTAATATAATGAAATTTGGGAAACCTTGATTTTCTAAATCACTGGACAGCGTAAAACTACTTTTTTACAAAACTTAACTAACCTGTTTTACATTTTTTAAATTCAATATTGAAAAACCTCATGTATTAGAAACATTTTACTTGAGTTCAAAGTTGAAAATACTATTAAAAAAGATTCGTTTACTGAAACATTATGTATGTGATGAAAAACATGTATTATATTTGATGCATGGTGGTGTAGTGTCGAAAACAAATAATTCAAGAGGGTGTAATTATTTATTATTTATATAAAATGTTGCTTTATCAGTTATTTCCTGAACCATTGCTTTTTAGCAGCAATGTTGCCAATGCGTCCGTTGAGTTAATTTTCTAATTGCGAAGTAAATTCCGTGAACATTTCTTTTCGTGTGTGTAAGTTTCTAAAATTCTTCTGCTCCACTTCATTTAGCTACTGTATTATTAGTGACACTGAGAATAACGTAACACTGTTACTGTACACTTACGTGAACGGTAGCCGTAATTTCTTCAAAGTCAAGAATCCCTTTAAGGCAGATCGTTCTCCAAAACATGCAAAGTTAGTTTAAAATGATTTGCTTGGTCACATTACAAACATCACATCGTGAACATGTTTGGGAGCGACACTCAGTAAAAGCTATACAAATTTTAATCACAACCCAACAGAAAAAAAGTTGACAAATTTAAACTGCACACGGTAAGATAAAGTTGAAATACAATTTCAAACGGACTTTTTCAAATTTTAAACAGAAAAATAGATAGACTGATATTGTGCAGCTATTAGAAGGTAAGTATAGCTGGTAATTTGGAAACTAAAGCGCTATCTAGCAGGCCGAGCATATGCGAGGGGAAAGATTGATGAAGCAAAAGACCGTTCTACAAACATTATAAAACGAGGTATATTATTTATATATATATATATTTTTTAAATATTATTATAAATATAACCATATAAATATTATTTTATATGGTTTATTATAATTACCACATCATTTGCATAAAGCTTTGAACAAATTTACTTATAATTGTTTTTTCAACGACCACATCGCCTGCAATTTCTCACCAATGACTTTTGATGTGACACGCATTACAAATAGCAATGTTTTTGAATAGCGAGTTACCAGCTTTAAAGCAATAGATGAAACTATACCAGTACATTGTGTAACTTTGAAACTAATATTCTCTATAATGGTAATACATTAAACGTAATTATTGTGCACGCTGTCCATTACTCGTAAAGGCCCATAATTATCGTTAATTCAACGTCCATGACCAACATTGTTAGACCCGACATTAATCATAATGGATTATAATTATAAAATTGTACTCTAAAATTATATTTTATAAAAGTTCACTAAACGATTTCATTTTGCCATCCATAGATATTTCGACAAAACACATTGTCATTCTCAGTGGAACTTAGGACTTTAGGAGTCTCCGTAGACCTAAGGAGCCTATGAAAATCACAGATACATTCCGTACTTCAAGAATCTGTTATTAAACTATTGTAAACGTAAGCTAGGAGTTTCTAAATCACGTTATAAGATATAGTGTTGACATAATCAACTCCTACTGATGTAATGAATTAGTGTTGAATAACGAATCCTTAAAACAAATATATAATACAAATCATAATCACAAATATGTGTACTAAGAGTTCGAATATGTGTTAAAATATATACATGTATGAAAGAAAAAAGGTTATGCCTTTATTGTCAGTAATGAATTTTGTGCTTTTTAAATTATTTTTATTAGTTGACACTCTCCTGATATATATCTTCTGCAAATCTTCAACCTTTAATAAAATACATTCTTATTCATCCAATCAAATGCAAATACATTTTTTTATCCTATAGTGGCTGACAATTGATGTTAATACAGTTGTTTCAATTATTTAATTAATAATTAAATTATAAAAATTTGGGGGTTTAGGATCTAAACGGAGTATTTTCATGTTCGAAATCTAGCTCTTCTCTTTATGGCACTAATTTAACTTTCCATATCTAGAAATTTCCTTCTCATAGATGTATATGAAGAACCTCTATTGTATAACCTTAAATGGTTGCCATGGTTACTACACAATATTGTAAATAATGCTCTATGATTAAAAAATGAATGGAAATAATAAAATAAACCAACAAACTGAATTAACGTTATCGAACCTTGCTTCCCAAACGGAAAATGCGAAAGAAAGCGACAACAGTCTACAACCAATGCAAGCGACGAAAGAAAGAAAAGTGTATGAATAATGACAACAAATATAATAGTCTAACACCTTTCATAGAAAGGAAAATGGATAATTGGATGGAAATTTCCTTTTTATTTTACCCTTAATATAGTTATTCTGGCATATGTACGGTATATACATATTTATATTAATTGTAATTATAAAATAAAAAGAAACGAAAATAACATTTTTTGTTATTCATTCAAGTAGCAATCGACTTTAAAAATAAATGTATATATTACGTGTTTATAATATATTCTAATAAACAAATTGTAAATGTTATCTAAATATCTTCCAAATATTAAATAATAATAATTCATAAATTAAGGTACCCTTAATTTTTATTATTTAAAGTGTTGTTGAAAAGTCAAAAGAATATGTGTGAGATAAATACAAAATATATTTCAATTAATTTACTATATTAATAAAAATATAGTTTCCTCAGTTTGGTTTCAAATTTGAGGAAACAAAGTTTTTGTCGAATAGGGATTTATAATATGTTTGTAATAGAATAATATATTAGACACATATTGTGACGTATACTTTTTCCAATATAATTAAATTCGTCCCTATTTTAATAGTAACTGAACCAAGTTTAAACATTTTCTAAGACATTCAAGAACATGTTTTTTTAACATATTGAAGTCTCAAATTTAACTTGAATAAAATATTTGTTTGATGGATGCTTATCTAGTGTCTTCCAGGAAGGTTTGTTACACCGCTAAGCTTTTATTCACTAATTTCACACACTGGCAGAGAATATTTCACTGTATTTTTTCTCAAATAACGAACGGACTCAAATATTTTGAAATTAAATTTAAAAAAATTATTTAGCACATTTAAAATTTACATGATGACGTGAACTCTCACAAAAGTTTGTTAAATAAAAACTCAGTCGATGCGCGAGTCAAAGAAAACTGATTTATTAAAACTTTGGCAACGTTTCGACGACCAAATAGTCGTCCTCATTCAGGCCTACAAGTATAATAGACAGAATTACCATCTACATCATAAAACGTCACAAACAAATTAATATAAAATAAAAAACATTACTTATGTGTTGTTCTTTGGTTAATTTATTAGTATTAAAAACTTATTGAAATGTTTTTGATTGTTATATTAGTTTTGTTGTAAGGTTTTATGAATTAGATTTTAATACTGTCTATTATACCTGTAGGCCTGAATGAGGACGGCAGTTTAGTCGTCGAAACCCCAAATTATTATAAATCAGGCTTCTTTGAATCACGCGTCAACCTAGTTTTTATTTATCTAAAATTTACGTTATACATTAAACATAGAGCTTCTTCTTCTTCTCTACATGGAGCCTCTTAATTTCTTAGTAAAATCTACAAAAGTAAACAAGAATATCCTTGTAACGTTATTCATAAAGTAAATAACCTTTTGTATTTCTCGTAAATATTTACTGCTGCGTATGAAAGTTATGATCAAACAATTACAAGTTCATAATGGAAATCGTGAGTTGAGTCGTAATTTGGTAAGAAAAGCTGAAGATACTAAGGCTAAAATAGAAGAAATAAAATAACAAAATCATAACAAATTTATTGCAATGGAAATTAAATCCATATTTCCTGGGAAATGGAAGAACCATTTGTCGAATGAAAATGAGTTATGGTGTATTTTTTAAAAAATGATAATAGAGTCTGAAAAAAAGGATAGAGTAGTTATTAAAAACATTTTTTCATTACACAAGGAGTTTGAAATTTTGTTAAATACTTTGTTTTCTAATATAACAAATTATAAACACGATATAATATAAACTTCAACCATACAAACTTCGTTTATAACTTTATTTACTTTTATTACTATTATGTTTATGTAATATGAATAAAAAATAAATTTATATAAATAGGTAGTTAGAAACTGAAAAGATTGAAGTTTTCATGTATCTATGATAATTATACTATGGAATGAGGGTCGAATTTAAAAACTTCCTCTTGACGCCACAAACATGATAATAAAAAAAAAGTATAAAAAACAAAACTTTCGTAAAGTAATTTCCTACTTTGGCCAAAAAAGAAAAAAATTATTTTAGTTACTTTTTGTTAAATAATCACAATTAATATTAAAAAAACTTACACTACGAATTAAAACTGTTGTTCTACCACATATTCTATAATAACGAAGAATCAGCTGTATAATGGAAACATTTGTTATTGATTTTAAACCAAATGGAACGAAACAATTATCTTGCCTTTTGTGAAAAGTTTTTTCTAACATATAAAAGTAAAGTTAACTCATTACATTTAAATAATCAATTATTATTTGAAAAATTTTTCAACTAACATCAATTGTCATCCACTTCCAAAAAAAGAATTTAATGTATTTAAAATTGAGTCGATGAATAAAAACTATTTTATTACCGATTGAATATATATATATATATATATATATATATATATATATATATATATAATTGTGTTATATATATATATATATATATTAACGATTGAATATGTGTGTGTGTGTGTGTGTGTGTGTGTGTGTGTGTGTGTGTGTGTGTGTGTGTGTGTGTGTGTGTGTGTGTGTGTGTGTGTGTGTGTGTGTGTGTGTGTGTGTGTGTGTGTGTGTGTGTGTGTGTGTGTGTGTGTGTGTGTGTGTGTGTGTGTGTGTGTGTGTGTGTGTGTGTGTGTGTGTGTGTGTGTGTGTGTGTGTGTGTGTGTGTGTGTGTGTGTGTGTGTGTGTGTGTGTGTGTGTGTGTGTGTGTGTGTGTGTGTGTGTGTGTGTGTGTGTGTGTGTGTGTGTGTGTGTGTGTGTGTGTGTGTGTGTGTGTGTGTGTGTGTGTGTGTGTGTGTGTGTGTGTGTGTGTGTGTGTGTGTGTGTGTGTGTGTGTGTGTGTGTGTGTGTGTGTGTGTGTGTGTGTGTGTGTGTGTGTGTGTGTGTGTGGTGTGTGTGTGTGTGTGTGTGTGTGTGTGTGTGTGTGTGTGTGTGTGTGTGTGTGTGTGTGTGTGTGTGTGTGTGTGTGTGTGTGTGTGTGTGTGTGTGTGTGTGTGTGTGTGTGTGTGTGTGTGTGTGTGTGTGTGTGTGTGTGTGTGTGTGTGTGTGTGTGTGTGTGTGTGTGTGTGTGTGTGTGTGTGTGTGTGTGTGTGTGTGTGTGTGTGTGTGTGTGTGTGTGTGTGTGTGTGTGTGTGTGTGTGTGTGTGTGTGTGTGTGTGTGTGTGTGTGTGTGTGTGTGTGTGTGTGTGTGTGTGTGTGTGTGTGTGTGTGTGTGTGTGTGTGTGTGTGTGTGTGTGTGTGTGTGTGTGTGTGTGTGTGTGTGTGTGTGTGTGTGTGTGTGTGTGTGTGTGTGTGTGTGTGTGTGTGTGTGTGTGTGTGTGTGTGTGTGTGTGTGTGTGTGTGTGTGTGTGTGTGTGTGTGTGTGTGTGTGTGTGTGTGTGTGTGTGTGTGTGTGTGTGTGTGTGTGTGTGTGTGTGTGTGTGTGTGTGTGTGTGTGTGTGTGTGTGTGTGTGTGTGTGTGTGTGTGTGTGTGTGTGTGTGTGTGTGTGTGTGTGTGTGTGTGTGTGTGTGTGTGTGTGTGTGTGTGTGTGTGTGTGTGTGTGTGTGTGTGTGTGTGTGTGTGTGTGTGTGTGTGTGTGTGTGTGTGTGTGTGTGTGTGTGTGTGTGTGTGTGTGTGTGTGTGTGTGTGTGTGTGTGTGTGTGTGTGTGTGTGTGTGTGTGTGTGTGTGTGTGTGTGTGTGTGTGTGTGTGTGTGTGTGTGTGTGTGTGGTGTGTGTGTGTGTGTGTGTGTGTGTGTGTGTGTGTGTGTGTGTGTGTGTGTGTGTGTGTGTGTGTGGTGTGTGTGTGTGTGTGTGTGTGTGTGTGTGTGTGTGTGTGTGTGTGTGTGTGTGTGTGTGTTGTGTGTGTGTGTGTGTGTGTGTGTGTGTGTGTGTGTGTGTGGTGTGTGTGTGTGTGTGTGTGTGTGTGTGTGTGTGTGTGTGTGTGTGTGTGTGTGTGTGTGTGTGTGTGTGTGTGTGTGTGTGTGTGTGTGTTGTGTGTGTGTGTGTGTGTGTGTGTGTGTGTGTGTGTGTGTGTGTGTGTGTGTGTGTGTGTGTGTGTGTGTGTGTGTGTGTGTGTGTGTGTGTGTGTGTGTGTGTGTGTGTGTGTGTGTGTGTGTGTGTGTGTGTGTGTGTGTGTGTGTGTGTGTGTGTGTGTGTGTGTGTGTGTGTGTGTGTGTGTGTGTGTGTGTGTGTGTGTGTGTGTGTGTGTGTGTGTGTGTGTGTGTGTGTGTGTGTGTGTGTGTGTGTGTGTGTGTGTGTGTGTGTGTGTGTGTGTGTGTGTGTGTGTGTGTGTGTGTGTGTGTGTGTGTGTGTGTGTGTGTGTGTGTGTGTGTGTGTGTGTGTGTGTGTGTGTGTGTGTGTGTGTGTGTGTGTGTGTGTGTGTGTGTGTGTGTGTGTGTGTGTGTGTGTGTGTGTGTGTGTGTGTGTGTGTGTGTGTGTGTGTGTGTGTGTGTGTGTGTGTGTGTGTGTGTGTGTGTGTGTGTGTGTGTGTGTGTGTGTGTGTGTGTGTGTGTGTGTGTGTGTGTGTGTGTGTGTGTGTAAGGAGAATGTGACCTAATAGAAGGAGTTGAACACACTTAATGTCATTTCACAACACAATAGTCGAAATAGTCTCAAGAGTTATCGGTGTTTAAATAGGATGCTGTGTTATTAGCGATACTCCATAATAATAATATAGCTACAAAGTAGCCAGATATAATAGCTGTGATTATTAATAAATAATAAATTTAATAAAATGTTCTAGCTTAAGCTAACCAGCCGACATGAAATTTAAAACTGTGTATAATATTGCTATGCCACTACTAGTTTTGACCTCTTTTCCAGATTTCAATTAATATGTTTTGAATCATATGTTTTATAGTAAAGATATAACAATGGTTTATATTATGTAAGGTATTCTCTATGTAACGTGAAACGCTTTAGAAACTTACTTAATCCTTAACGAATTGTGTGCGAATGTTTTCATTTATTTGCTTTAATATTTGAAAAGAAAAACTCTTTTCGCTTTTGCTTCCTAAGCAGGCTTAGTGTTTAAAGCGGAAAAGCCTGTAATTGATGGGAACCCTTTTTTAAGGACGCGTATCCTTTGTAAATGTAAATAAATGATGCGGAGCTTTTTTTAGCTATAATTAATGTTCAAACTAAAACTAACTAGATACTAAAATTAGTAAAGGTACTTTGATCCCTGATCAAATATTACAGTATAATATAAAATAAACATTACACATGCTATCATATATTAATTAGTTATTAAAATAATATTAGAAAATAATAAAATAAAATATATTTTTTAGAAATTATATTTTCATAGATTTCAGTAAATATATATGTTTGTAAGAGAACAATGCATTTGTATTTTGTACTCGTATTGTTGTATTCATTAAAGTATTTCTTCGTATATATGAATATGAATAATGTAATATATTATATAGGTTGAGAGCCTAATATATATATATATATATATATATATAGTTTTATATATATATATATATATATATATATATATATATATATATATATATATAATAAGTTAAAAATATTTCAAAAACAAGAATACTTTTAATGAATATATATATTCTAAGCTTTTCGCCGATAAAATAGTTCTAGCATCGACCATATGTTTATAAGTATTGCACTTTATGTAATTTTTTCTATAACATCAATGACCTTATAAATGTCGTTTGTGGTAGTTTGTAGTACATAAGATTGAATTTTGTAAAAATATTTTATTAGATAATTATTTTCCTGAAGATGCTGGAACTATTTTATCGGCGAAAAGCTTAGAATAAATATATTCATTAAAAGTATACTTGTTTTTGAAATATTTTTAATTTATTAACTATATTACAAGAAAACATATCACCATATTTAATATATATATATATATATTTATATATATATATATATATATATATATATATATATATATATAGTATTATTGTATTACTTATAAACATATGGTTGTTTGTAGTACATATGATTTAATTTTTGTAAAAATATTTTGTGTTGGATACTTATTTTTCCTGAAGATGCTGGTACTGTTTTATCGGCGAAAATCTTTGAATAATATATGTATTGAAAGTATTCTTGTTTTTGAAATATTTTTAAATTATTAACTATATTACAAGAAAACATATCATGATATTTAATTATATATATATATATATATAGTAGTTATATATACCTATATATAGTTAGATATAGTAGTTATACTATATATATATATATATATATATATATATAGTAGTTATATATATATATATATATATATATATATATATATATATATATATATATATATAGCCTCGTACTATATACGTATAATTAAAATCTTTTTTAAAATATACCAGTTTTTCTCTTGTATTCAATAATTACTTTTATGTTTATAAAGAACGTCTTATTAATTTTTTGAAGCCGAATTTTGCTAAGTATGCTCGCCTTCCATTTTCAGAATGTTGTACAACTGAAGATATATTTAACTAACACGTCTTCTTTCCTTCAAAGTGCTGAATTGTATGTTTGAATGTCACAATTCCACACTAACATAAAGGCTCCGATTGGAATGTTTAAGTTGCATTAAAAACTAACAAAACAATCTGGAAAACTATTTAGAATCTGGGTAAAAAACATTCTGATAAAAAAAGGAGGTAATATGACAATGGGGCAAAACGCGTAGTTTCGATTGGTGGGATTTCCTCGGTCCTCTCTGTGTCAAAATATTTTATCCGTTTGAAAAAATGATTCCGTAAAACAGCTAAGTATAGATTAGGCCATTTAAGCCATGTTACTCATACAATCGGACTGGATATTGAATGTGTTCAGTGTATGGGAGTCCAAGTTATGAAACATGTATTACAACACTTATTTAGTTAAGGAAATGTTTTTAACTAGCAACTTTTTTTACTATTTGTATTTGTTTTTCTAACTGCATTTCTGTCATGAAATTTTAATTTTAAAACAATAAACAACACACATACGAGTATATTGTACATAAAAATCCAATTTTTTAGTAAAAAATTACTAGATAAGATTTTTATATTACTTGAATTTCTTATAAAACACAGTCTTCTATGTATCGCTAGTTCATTTAAACTATGCTAGAATATTTTTAGTAATAAATGTACTTGGTATGTTCCAAATTTTAAAAATAACTTTATAATATATCCAATTTTAGAAACAATATATGTTGAAAAAACTGAAAATGAAATAACTTTTTGTGGAATATATATCCTTTACGGTTAGATAGAGTATCAGGTAACGTAATATAAAAATACGGTTATGTTGAATTCTGTAACTGGATTTATACGGTACGTAGGATTCAAACCCGCCTTCATTGCACCACAACGTTGCTCTCATTTATATACCTCTGTCAAATCGTCCAGCCGAACTCCAAATTATTGTTTCATTTTATTTTTGGAATTTTATAACTGAATTATTTTTTTATTCAAATAGTGGCGGTATTCAATATTAATATTTGTAAATAGTGTTGTGTATTTTACAAATCCATCAATATCTATACTAGGTTCCTTGGTATTAACGTATGCACTAGGTTATCTTTAGAGTGGCTCGTCAAATATCCAGCAACAATCTTCTGAACACCTTTGGAGTACACCTTCTTGAATAAAGGAAGTTATTTATCAGGAAAAAAGAAGAACTTCACTTTGCACTATATTAAAACACTCACTAAACACGACGCTGGCGATACTAAGCCCTAATTCCATTAAGTAACATTTCCCAGGTAAGAAATCCATAGTTAAACAATACAAAGCTACTAATAACGAAATAATTAAAATACTACAACATTCCTTATAATTTATTTTTTAAGGTTATGTAGCCACTGCATTATATTTTTATATATTTGTTACAGTTCGCCTTTACTATGAGACTTCCTCTACAACGAAGATCGTCAACAATAAATTGTTAAGGATAGTAGAATACTCTAAACAGCTATTTTAGACACATTTATTTAAACTTTTTAGATGGAGTTCAATTAGAAACATTATTTAGATGATAAGCAATAGTCGAGCTCGCCTGTCAGTTAAGTTATAAACATAATAAATACACATAACTCACAATCATAAAGCTTTAATTTCTTACGCGTTTCAGTGACTTATAGCATCATCATCAGTTAACACAAACATATAAATTTAAGTAAAGAGAATAAAGTTAAATTAAATAAATTTATTTGTCTTTAGTTAAAGTTTAATTTTTGTGGTAGCATCACTGATGATGATGACATAAGTAATTGAAACGCGTATGGAATTATAGTTTTAGAATTGTGGGTTGTGTATACTTATTGTGTTTATATTATTTAGATTACTCATTGTAAGGGAGTTACTAATGCAGCTTATTTAGTGTACGTAATTTCTTTGTGAGATAACCTCTATTTATACATACATACATATGTGAGGAACTTGACAAATATAATTTTGGTTCTTATATCTGGTTTTAAAATTGTTGTTTATAGGTTTGGTAGAATATAAAATCTGAGTTCCTTTTAAAGTACAAAGCAAATATTATTTTAGCGTAAAGGATGGTATCCTCACTAAAAGATATAGACTATGTACGAGGTGGGAATATAGAGGCTACCAATCAACTATCTTTCATGTAAATGTCTAAGTAAGACAAAATCATAGCACTGTTAGTGAGCTCACGTTTCAGAAATATATCCGCTGAATGCGGCCGTTTGCATACAAATGGATGCTTTGTCAGTTGGTAGTGTTTATCGTGTGAGTGAGAGTTGAGAGTAAAATAATATATGTTTCTTTAATGATTCAGTTGGAAATTCTTTGTTGAATCAGCCTTTGTAAAACCACTAGAAATAATAGTAAAATAAAATTAACTCTCTCTCTCTGTGTCTCTCTCGCTAATATATACTCTCTCTCTCTCTCTCTCTCTAATATTTTCTCTCTCTCTAATATTCTCTCTCTCTCTCTCTCTCTCTCTCTCTGTATCCCTCTCGCTAATATATACTCGCTCTCTCTCTAATATTTACTCTCTCTCTCTCATTTCTCACTCTCTATCCCTCTTTCTCTTTCTCTCTCTCTCATTTCTCACTCTCTATCCCTCTTTCTCTCTCTCTCTCTCTCTCTCTCTCTCTAATTACTCTTGTCATAATTCGTTTACAAACGAAAGGCTTTTTGCCAGTTTCATTGCTAGAATTGACACACAAAAAATGAAATCAATAACTCATCTTTAAAACCAAATTTCAACCATTTAAAGTTGGAAATGTGCCGTCTTGTAAATGTACCAATGTAATTTTGCTAATTTTTCCAGCAACGATTTGGTTTTTTAAAGTGTTCATTACAATAAACTATAGGCTATAACAAGACTATATTCTACTAGCAATAATTGGCCTATATGTATGTAACACAAACTATTTGAACCTATTATATTTTGCAGAAAATGTAGCTGCGGTGAGTGTCTTATAGCCAATTATCAATGTTGTTTTCAAATACTGTACTTTTCAATTCATATTCCTTAGGCTGAACTTTTGCTAATATGTTTAAGGATACTTCTTGGAATAAAAAATCAGTAAAAAATATGTTTACGCAACCAGTGACAACTACCGGAGTAGCGACTGATTTATCGAAGAATCAATTTCATTATAAACAAAACTATCTTTTACGATGACAGAAAAGCCTGCTGATATGTCTTGTTAACTACAAGGTAGGTACAGAATTGTGGATATCCAGGAGGTTTAGATATTAAGGTTTAGATATTACTATAATCCTAATTAAAACGATGCTTGATAATTGGAATTCTCATAGGAGAAACAGAAGGTAAATTATCATAATTAAAGTTACATAGGTTTTATCACTTTTTTTAACACAAATTTCTTTTTATTTGCTGTAACATCTGGTAGTATATAGAACAGGAAAAACCCAACACTGAACGTTATGAGAGATAGCTTTAAAGCCTCCTCAAAGGCGAAAAGCCCCGACGTTATTGTTGACTGAGGAGTCTGTTGTTCCCGCCGACTAAAGGATTTATTTACTATTATGAGTTGGTTGGTGAATTATTTTTCTCGTTTACATGTACAATGAGGTATAAGTAAGCATTTGTCGTAGCCCCACTCAGCCAATTTTGCAGTAGTATTTATTTTTTCGTTGAGATGTTAATAACGTATAAATTATGAAACTAAACATACTATCAACAATTATTATTATTTCGTAGAATATATAATAATAATAATAATATACTAACCACTAAATGTTTTAATTTAATATTATTATGTAATGATAGATATATTTACAATAAAATGTAATATATATATAAACACAATAATTATATTAATATAATATATTTTAATTATTATTTAATATTATAATATATACTATATATAATAAAGGATTATATATATATATATATATATATATTTAAAACAACATAGGTTATTCAAATACAAGAATATTTATTAATTTATATCCAAAGCTTTTCGTTGGTAAACAATACCAACATCATTAGAAATGAAAATTACAATTGTACGTGTTATATATATAAATAAATATATATATATATATAATTAAACTAAGATATTATCTATTTAATACATATATTTTATACTTTATATATACAATTAAACATATATATATATATATATATATATATATATATATATATATATATATATATATGTGTGTGTGTGTATGTGTGTGTGTGAGTGTGTGTGTGTGTGTGTGTGTGTGTGTGTGTGTGTGTGTGTGTGTGTGTGTGTGTGTGTGGGTTTATGTAGGGAAAATAGGTTAATTTATTTGAATTACTTTTTTTTAAAAGTTAGATAAAATTTGTTATTATCAGGTAAACAACTACAATACTACAGTATTGAGTCAAGACCTTAGAAAAGTAAAGTAAATAATTTCGAAAGTTTTTTTTTCATGTTTCAAATTGTCAAGGAATTTTTTATTTGTTTAGCATTTTAACTATTGTTTCTTAAACATTTCAAAGTAATATTGTAAAACTTTCAAAGCAATTTTTGGCGAAAACATAAATAAAGACATTTTGCAGTTATTTCGGCGAATTTACATAATTTCAATGATTTATAAACGAATTATTAACTCGAAAAATATTAAAATTAAAGGCGTCCAATTTGCAAACTGAATGCAGTGACAATATCACGTGCCTTGAGACATTGTGAAGCGAACTGTGCAGACAATTGTAGCATTCATACACCATCTGTTACATATGATTCAGAAAAAACATCATATATTTAATAAATAGTTCTGGATTAAATAATTCGATTTAAATAAATAGTTGATAAATCTACGTCTGTGCCGGGAAATAAATAATCTCAGCTAATCAAAACGATTGTAAAATTGCTAACAATAATTTAAAATCAGTTGAGTAAAATGCTACCACTAGAATTTCTTTCAGTTTAAAAATCTATTCAAATAAAGATTCTATTAAAAAAAAAACAATTTTTTTTTATTTAAAAAATTGTTCCTTTTTTAGTTCAAAATTATCTAAAAAGAACGAATAATTCTTCTATGATGGCTATATATTATATATAAATAATATCGTCGTATAGCCTTCATATTGTATTTCATATAAGATACCAGTACTTTTAAATGTGTTCTTACAAATGTTTTTACAAAAATCTTTATAAAATATCTTCTGAAGCCTATGCACTATATAATTAACTAAAGGGTTCCAAAGTATAACGGTAACAAACAAAAATAATTAGTTGTTTTAGATCACTTTAAAATAAAAAAATATGGTTTGTATTGTTTTTTTTTAATTTTTATTTTTATTTTGGTACACACGGTGATAGGGCAAAGCTAAACATGTCTCGGTTTTTAGAGTTAAGTATGGAGAAGATATTTGAATATGATGTAAAAAAAATATTTGACGAATGCATGTGTAAAAATTAAACAATAAACTTCCTTCTTAGCTATAATGTATAATGCTTGCGTAATCCTTTCGACATAAACTTCAAGTTATTTCCAAAAAATTTATGTTTCTTTGCAATTTTAAAACTGATGAGCAAAACTTGCTACCTACCCTCTCTAAAAATGTTTTTCTTAACCATCTACTTTCATGATAAATTTAAATACAACGACAAAATGAATTTTACAACAGAGATTGTCTATTAGTTAAACATTTACATTTCTACAGCTTCCAGATCACATAAATCTTAGTTTACGTTGGAAATATTCACTTTGTTAACAAGGGTAAAGTAATGTAGCTATATTACAACGATCTTTAAAGCTAAAGAAGGAGTGAGATATTAAAATTTATTAACAGCTATTAGTGAAGTTACGTTTTTAATCTACGATTCTTTTTCTGAAATTGATAACGTTTTAATAACCTTTTATATTTAATTAATGATGGATGAACTTATTAAATCCTAAAGGCTGTATACATTTAACATTATTTCAATAGAATATATGACTTCTGTTTTTATTTTTCATTCCTTTTAATGAAGAAATTTCAAAATAGGGGGCCTAACAAGAACCAATGATTTAAGTTGGCATTAAAATTATATTTCTTGCGTTGTCATGTACCATATTATATAGTCCACTAAATTCCTTTTAGCATTTAGTGTAGTGCTTAAAGAAAGATTAAACAGTCGTGGGCGTCCATCAGAGGTCGATCAATACCATGGCGATGTGGTATTATTAATGGTTTGTTCTTCCAATCAATATCTTGCCGTTGATAAAGACTTATTTTGAGGCTCCTGAAAACTATATGTTGTCTTCCATTAAGGTTAATGTTTTGGTTTTCATATTTTCTTATCATGAAATCAAAGCATTGGAATTAACGAAGTAGCATATAGGGACCTGCATGTGTTTTAAGTATACATATGATCACATTCAAACACAACCATCAACACAAACTTACTTTCAACAATACATAGATTATGTTATAAAACGGCCTCTTTAATAATGTTGAGCAAAAGGATTCTTATTTTTGCCACTACGTTAAATGACCTTTCTATAGAAATGTTTAATACAATAATTTATTTAGATTGTTACTCGGGATTTTTTAGAGGTTAGCCCTCTCAAAACTTTGTAAATATTTCTTTATTACTTTTAAATATCTTCAATAAAGTCTATTTCACATTTTTCATAAATTTCTGTTGTGTGTATTCTATGTTTTATATGTGTTTCTTGTATTGTGTGGTAAAGTTTCTCCCCGTTTGACCTATCTAAAAGGTGGGGCAGTGGTTGCATATGATCTTCTATAGTCCTGCCCCGTCGTGTTTGTTCTGGTGTGTTGTTGTACTATGTAGGTGTTTTTATTTGTGCTGAATATTTTTAATTCTACTTTGTAAGTTTGCAGAATAAGGAAGCTATGTTTTGTGATGTGTTGTTGTGATATGTTAACGTTATGTATTTTTGTATTTGTGTATTATTGTTGTGTTATGTTTGAGTTTTTTGGCACTTTTTTTAACAACATGTCTACCAGGGTGTGTAAGTGATACCAAAAGTAGTATTTTATACAAAAACCTCAAGATGTACAACACAAAAACTGCAAGTAATAAAATTTTATTTTATATAATATTAGGGACTCTATAGTTCATTTTTCATTTTTTTTCTCATTGAAACAATATACAATTACATATTTGACTTCCTAATGGTTAATTAAAATGGATATAATAAATATGTATCCTGGATAAAAATGTTAATTATTTATTTACGGCTTGTAAAAGTAAAAGTGCCTTACTTTAAAAAAAAATATTCTTCTCTGAAGTGATTCCGTAATTAACCCTCGCTCGACAATGGATGAAAGATACATATTTGTACTCATTAAGTCAAGGGGTACTATGGTATGTAGTCAAGGGCTTGCCTTTATATGTATTAATTTTTTTTTACAAGTATACAAACTATTTGAATTTATAATTCTATGAAACATACTAATTAGATAGCCATAAGCTTCTATTTCCTGTTACTATAAAAATAATTTACAAGGTGTTACGTGGGTAATATTAATTTACTTTGGTATTATTATAAACCCAAGTACTTAAATTTACAGATATGTTTAAAAATAAAACCTTTACAGCTTTCTACATCCTTATATCAAGACTTAATATTTAAAGGTATAAACTGGTTCACGGTAAAATAAGCGAGAAATATTTCCATATTCCCCATTCAGGCGATCCACTAGCACCAAACTACCTAACTGAGAGATCACCTGCCATATTTATTGGCGCAAAGAACCCATTCATTGGAGAAGTTATCGCAGCCTAGTCTTCTAGCAACGCAGGTAGCGTGACTAGCGACCGTTCACCAAACCTGGCTCTCACCTTGTAATTATCGCTCAATATTTACTGGGTGAAGAAGCCCCGCTTGCATTCAGATGTTATCGCACTTTCCTGTTGTATATATACACTCTGGCTCATCAGTTTTAATGCCTAGCCTTCATAAAACATGTAACACAATAAATGAAGTATGTGGATTAAAAAATAAATTAAAGTATTTTTTTTGGGAATTTGATGAAACATTGTCTACAATGCAATATAACAATGTAACCTTTATTATTTCTAACCAGAAAGATACCATAGTAAGGTTCTTGTAATAAAAATGAAAATAATTTTACTAATTTTATGTCCTATGATCAATAATAGTATAATTTTAAATATTTAACCTTTAAATATAAAAGGGTCTTGATGTAATCATCTTGAAAATATTGAAAATATTCTTGAAAATACTTAACTAAGGAATACGTTGCTTACTTGCTGACGCGTTTCAAAACATTCTTTCCTTTTACGAAGCTAACCCTTCTACTGGCGGTATCGGTTAGGTGTAAAGGCTGTAACGGGAATGGATTTATGAATGTGGAATGGTGAGGTTGTTTGAGTTGTGTGTCATATAACAGAAAAGGCTGTTGGCTTCAAAGTATGTGTGATCATTTAATACGTTCTCTTTATCTGTTGCGTAGTGTTTGTAGATATCGTATTTTTTTAAGGTTATTAGTTTTTTTACTTTGTTGTAATGTGTGTAGAACATTTAAATAAGTGTGTATGTCGGTGTGTGTGTGTGTGTGTGTGTGTGTGTGTGTTGGGTGTTTTGAGGTGTTTTGCGTATGGATTTAGAGTTTGTTTGTTTTTTGGGGGTAATGTGTTCTTCGAAGCGTGTATAGAATGACCTGCCGGTTTGGCCGATGTAATAATTGGTGCAATCGATAAGAGTTAATTTGTAAATACCTGAGAGTTTGTATTAGTCAGTTTCTGTTGAAAAGGTTGTATGTTCTGTCTTAAAGTGTTTCTTTTTTTGTAGGATATTTGGTAATGGAGTTTTTTGAATGTGGAGGCTATTTTGTGTGTGTTTTTGATGTGGTAGGTGAGGGATATGTATTTGTTGTTTTTTGTGTGGTTTGGTTGCGTGGTCGTTTGATGGTGTTTATGTTTAATTTTCCTGAGTATGTTGTTTATGAGTGTGTGTTGGTAGCCGTTTTGTTGAGCGATGTATTTTATGGTATTAAGTTCTTTGTCGTAGTCTTTCTGTGGCATTGGTATATTGATCAGGCGGTGTAACATATGATTAAATGCAGCGTGTTTGTATTGTGTGGTGTGATTAGATGTATTATGTATGACAATATCGGTAGTTGTTGGTTTACTGTATATTATGAAATTATGTCTTGTGTTTGGTGATGGTAAGGTCTAGAAAGTTTATTTTTTGGTTTTCTTCTAACTCGAGGGTGAATGTGAGGTTCTGTTGTATGGTATTAATGTAATTGTGTAGCTGTTTCATTTGCCGTTTGTTGCTGTTGTATAATATTAAAATGTCATCTACATATCTATGACAATAAATTATTTTATGTATGTTATTATTGTTCTATTGAAAGTATTGTTGTTCAATATGGTGTAGGAATATTTCTGCTAGGATGCCTGAAATGGGGGAACACATAGGGAGGCCATCTTTCTTTGTGTAGAATCTGTGTTGGTATGTGAAGTAATTTTGTGATGTGATGAGTTTGGTGATGAGAGTGTGATTATTTCATGTGTAATTTTAAGTGGAGTGTTGTTTGCTGTGAGCATATTTTGTAGTATGTGGAGTGTTTGTTCTATTGGCACATTAGTGTAAAAGTTTTTTTATATCGAATGAGGCAATGGTGGAGTAAAAAACTAACAACCTTAGACAAATATGAAATCTACAAACACTACGCAACAGATAAAGAGAACGTATTAAATGATCACACACACTTTGGAGCCAGCATCCTTTTCTATTATATGACACACAACTCAAACAACATACCCCACTCCACAGTCATAAATCTATTCCCGTTAGAGCCTTTACACCTAACCGATGCCGCCAGTAGAGGGTTAGCTTCGTAAAAGGAACGAATGTTTTGAAAGCGTCAGCAAGCAAACAATTACGTATTCACTTAGTTAAGTATTTTTAAAATTACTTTAAATATAGTTTACTGACATATAGTCTATACTCTTACTACATTAGAAACATTCTACGTTGCTTTCGGCTCTACATAAACGCTTCTGCCGCTAGTTATTGTCATATTTTTTCTTCTCGAGTGTTTTCTAGCGCCATAAATTAGAACAAGGCAAGATTAAATTATCAAACAATTAAACACAAATTTATTAAAATCAACAAAATTAGGTAAAAGTAGTAGAATGTCTTTAAACCCATTTAAAGACATATCTAGATATAGTGAATACTACTTATGTGGTAAATACCACAAAAACGAGCAGTATATAGCAATTTACGATAAACAGAGATTCTCAGATGGAAAGTATAGATAGAAGAAAGACAATGCTGGTAGTATACCATACTATCTAAAGGTGCTAATTATAATATTCACCATGTTTACAATTCAACAGTTGTATCTATTTACATTAAATATCTGATAGTAAATATAGAACAATATATTTGTAAGTATTTAAATAATAATTTTTAATTTTATGTCTTATATTTGATAACAAATTTTAAATTCAATAATTTATGTAAAGATAAAAATTTTGTATAGGTCATTGTCATTTAGAAACGTTAGATTTGTATTTTTTTCTTACTTTTTCGCCAAAATTAACCCATTAATTTTCTGCACATCTCTATTAGGGAAGAATACATCTCTCTTGGAGTTAAAATATATTAATACTTCAGTAGATGTACTTCACAAAGTTAAAATGCATTATTTGTTGAAAAAGATATGCTAACGTGTATTAATTAACTTTTCTGTGTATTTCAAAATAAATCAAGGAGTTTAATATTAATTTTCTACAGAATACTTAATTAACTTAACTGTTATTCACCGACAGAAGAGACTCTTTGTGGAACAAACGTTCGCTTTGTAAAGGACGTCAGAGAAACTTCAGGGTCCCAAGTTCATTTGACAAGTTAATCTAACTTGTTTAATTATTCTGGACAAGTTGCTAGAGGATTTTTAGTCACAATGTTAATGGTAATAGATTAGAATGAGCCTTCGTTTTGTCCTTTCTCTGTATTTATAAGAACGTTTTGCTTGTCTGATGAAAGAAATACCGTATACATTTATACGGTAAACAGTAATACGGTATTCAAATTAATACATTTATACGGTAAACAGTAATACGGTATTAAAATTAATACATTTATCGAAAAGTATTCGCAAAGTCTGAAATATGATTGTTTTCAAATACTTTTTTGTTCATTTAATAATATTAAATTCAGTACCAATTTATATCAAAATAATTTTTAAAGATATTGGACATAAAAAAACAAAATAAATGAATAAATGATTTTAAATATTTCAAAAATCATATAAATTAATTTAATCATCACTTTAACGAATTTTGAATGTTTCTGAAATACTCATAAAATAATAAATGACTTTAAAACTATTAAAACCTTATGTATATTACACAACCTTTACCAATAGAAATTATTATTGTTTTGTAATAACATTAGTTTAAGGAATTACGTAAAATTTATGAACTAAAGTCGAGTGAGCGAGCCGTTCTCTCCGCCTGCTTTTATTATTAGGAATGAGGCCACGAGACGGAGAAGCAAAGAACCAAAATTTCTAATTGTCCAATAATTTCTTTCAAAAGCACCAACATTTTATGTTGGTATCTTTTTAATATTAGTAAGAAGGAAATAAAAATCCGATTTCAAAAATAAAGTTATATTGAACACAATGTGAATATTTGGATGTAAATGTAAAACTAATTGTAGTTATATTATATTTGTAGGCTAGTTGAAAACAGAAATAATATAAAAATTAAAATTACTAGCATATGGTTTTAAAATAAATCAAAATAGAAATAAAGATAAAATGAAATAATAATAGTTAAAGATATAAGATAATAAAGATTGGTAAATCACTATCAAATGAAATAAATCGAACTTACATATTTTGGTCATTTTTTCTTCTCCGTTCCTCTTCTTTTTTATTTTTTCCTATTTATTTATAGTGCTATGTTTAGATTTCCTAATCTTGTTTTACTTTCGTGTTCTACAAATGTTAATGGTTTGGTAAGCAATCTAAACTTATGTCTATTACTTTACCTTCCGTACGTAACTACAATCAGGGACATAATCGAACATGGACTTCCTCACCAGAGATATTACAGCAATTTTATAAGTAGGCTACCAACTACACTTGATCATTAGAAACCTAATTTTCTTTGCCGATTTTACTTCTACTTAATAAACAGTTGAAAAGTATTCTACAATTTTAAGTAATTGTCAGTTTTTATTTAGCCACTGCATTTTATTGATGCATTGTATATCCATAACTATCCGAAAACTATTACTATTGAACTTAAAAAAACCTAAACCGGTGATTATAAATACAATAATAAAAAACAGAATGAGACATAAAGTCTCCTATCCCATTAAGCTTTAGCAATATCTAAGTTGGCCGCTGGGATATTATTAATCTAGGAGGCAGTGGTTTTCAAGACAAGTGTTATATAGTGTGGTCAAAAGCGGTATGTGATTACTATTTTGTTTGTTCGTTATTTACTGAATTATTAAATAATTGATATAAACTATATAGACAAATTACATTCTTTTATGTGTTATAGTGTTGTAAATTTTGGTTTTGCTCTATTGTTGAGGTGTTTGTCTTTTTACTTTAGGCTGTGTTGTAGTTTTATGATGGATTTAAAACATTTTAAAAATATTTTTGTAATTGTATTTGAGATTTTGTTCATTCCTGTAACATAAATTCCTCCTCTTCCGTTGCGTTTTGTTCTTTCATTTTGAACCATAGATTTTCAGTTATTACAAAATACTGTTACCACTTACGATATTATAACGGTATACTAATGTTTTTTTTATAATGATATAATGATAACTTTTGTGGCATTATATATACATCATTTTTATAGATTTTATCGTTTACAGGCGTTTTTAGTTGTCATTAGAAGAACCAATCTTTTTGTTTCCTCAAGTGCGCGATATTCCCTCAGTTTCCCCTACATATTAACCGTGTAATTGACTGGGTTTAAAATTTGTTTAAAATATATTTCTGTATTTAGCTTTCATGTTCAATTCGTTTCTATTTGATAGGAAAATATTCATCCCACAGCAAAGAAAATACTATGATATAATGCAGAGAATAGAAATATTTAAACAATGATTAGCGTAATGCTTGGTTTTGACAGCGAGTTATCGATTACATCTGCCCACAAACAATAACCCATCTATATCATCACGTGTTCTAACATTCCGTATCGATTACTTTTGCTGGAAATAGCTGCGCGTTCTTCGACCTTCACGATGAATGGATTTACACGCGCTGCGTAGAAACGTATCTACGCAGAGTAATAAGTCCCCTCAATGAACAAACTCAGGTTTGGGAGTGAGATAAAAGCAATGCAAATACGAAATATGCAATGGCAATAATTTGTTTGGCGATAAAATGTCTGCGAGTAAATCCTTTACACCACTCTGTTACCAGTTCTAAATAAGTATCAACAACAGTTCATGTATATAAGTCTATCGTCTTAAAACACATGAAAATAACTACGAATTATTATATAAATACTTTTATAGTGAGAAAGAAGAAGAATATTTAACGTAATACAATCAAGTGAATAAATTTTCTCGAAATGTTCTCCCAATTCTAGTTTACGAGATGGAAAGTATAACTAACAAATATCTTTATTGAAAAATATCCGTTAATTTGGTTTTTTATAATCCTTTTTTACAGCTTCCTTTGTAAAGGTAATAATTACCAATGAATAATTTTAAAACTGCATTTTACTTTACTGAAACTGTATTGTCCGGTGGTAAACAGACATATGTAACTTTATATTTGATTAATGCAACTAAACAAATCTTATATGTTTAAATACAATTTCTTACAGAATATATTTATAATAATAATTGCACTTTTGAAGTACAAAAGAAAAGGTTTTAACAATTAAAACCGGTTTTCACTTTCTGAATACCAAATTATATCTCAAAGATATTTTTCTCAAACAGTAATATGAATACTAGTTTAAATAGTACTAGTTTAAAACTAAAGTGTTAGGAAAAACATATTCAACTCAGATATAATATATAAAGTACGCTATATCTGTGATAATCAAGGTATGCTGGTCCTGCATAAGCAATCGTTACGCATTATCACCCCCCCCCAACCCCACCTAACTTTTCCTATTCCACCACAAGAATAAAGAACTTTCTTTACAATAACCACTTCTTGTATTACATGAATGTCTTTGTATTTTTGGCTGGCGTGAGGTTTAAACTATGTCCTTTCAAAGAACTTTAACCCACTTTGTGTTTTGTTCAGAGTAGGGTCGTAAACAGGAGCCAGGGCCTATTCAAACTGGATCAATATCCCCGACGGAAATAAAATAGGTCATTGACCCAATTAATTGTACCAGAAAATTAGACAACACAATTGTTTTGCAATTGGTCTTAAACATTTTTTAAATTGTTTTATAAATCTTCATAATTATCATGGGTATTGTTTGCCTTAACCTTGAGATGTTTTGATGTTCTTCCAGATTTAAAATAATTAAAGGAATTTCATACCTATTTTACACCAATCTTGCATACCTTCTGTTAAAGACATATACTAAATTAACCCTTTTATTAAGTAATTTTATAAAGGATGGAAGAGATTATTTATCAAAATATAGCTTGAGCAAAAACCTAGGCTCAGGTTACGGCAGAAATATTGGTGATATAGAGAAATTCATGCTAAAGAGGAGAACATTTTAAGCGAACCTTCTAAACGAGAGGTTGTATATATATATATATTAAGATTAGTATGGATCTAGAAAATATCTCGCTTCTCCAGGAGTATTTTTGGTAAGTAAACACAGTAACCATGACCTGAACTTATAATATTCCCCTATTTTCAATACAAGGTATCCTTTCTCAAGTCCTACATAACCCCATCCTTACTAATTCTTTTTCTTTTAAGGCAGACTAAAGGGTGGACCACTTTACACTTCTATACGGCCCCAGTAAAGAGTATATCTTCTGTACATGCTTAACCTTGGCACATATGATTCCATGATGGCCCTTATATCATGTGCCAGGAGGTGTACATACGTACCTAAACCCTACCTATATTCCAAGTCCTTCCTTGCCTATCGAAACGGTAACTTGTTTAGCACCAAACACTAAAACAAAAGTTGAATTGTAATCAAAGGTGGTAAACAATTAACT
>JBAIZL010000004.1:102367231-102517231 GCA_036971475.1 Prosapia bicincta | reverse complement strand
AATATTTGTAAAAATAAGTAACATACTGATCAAGGACATACACTTAATAAATATTTCAGTCAAACTGGAAATGAGGTGAAAGTGTTGAAACCACAGGTAAAGTTGCAAAACTAACGACTTTTACCTATCTTTTCTGATATATTTACTGTTGTTAAACTTTACGAAGTAATGTTTCAAAAATATATTAGCAACACCTATATGTAAAAAACAATGTTCTTTACCTATTTATTTAATTAATAATGCATTCACCATAATTTTGTATTCCTTAAATAAATATAGTAAAGTTGTAATATTTCTATTTTTATTCGAATTTAGCAAAAACTATCCTACTTACAAACGAAATAAGGCCTTTTCAACATATATCAAGTTATTTTGATATACTTTTAAAAAATAATAAATATTTTGAAATGTTATTAACTAAATCACAGACAAACTGGTTGGCTTAGTGTTATTTCCGTAATCCAAAAGTTATTTTTGAAAAAGTCAATCCATTTTATAGGCCGTTAAAAATCCATCAATCTCCCCCAAATACAGACATCAGGTGATGTAAATACAAAGTGTGATGAATTTCTTCTCACCTTGTAACGCTGATCCATCACAATAAGTGGATTGTCTTGGAGCGAGATGGTAAAGTTGTTTATTTACTTACATGAAACTGAATTTAAGGCGTTAGGTTCTGTTTGAATGGCAAAGGTTTTCAATTTATAAAGTAATATTTCAAATACAAATCTATAATGAACTGCACTACTGTTTGTAAAAACAGGGTGTTTTTAAAAAACATTTGGCGTTTGTAAAAACACATGTACTTAGCAATTTATAAAAGTTGAGCCTAGACGTGAATTTATAGGTTTCTGTAGTTTAACGTCTACTCTACCAATCTGAATTGCATTGTTCTTTTCTGTAATTGTAATCATTAGTAATAATAATAGTTAAAAATCAAGGAGTTTAGAGAAATATAAACCTGGTGGGTCACGGAAACTCTTTGGGATAGATCATTATCCAAGAAATATTATTTCCGTTTTACCCTCTATATTTAAAAACTATTTAAGATACTGTTCTAGTATCTGTTTTCACACGTTTAATCATAAGAAAAAGCCATTTATGAATCTCAAATAACGTTCTACTCAAAAACCACACTCCAAAATAACAGTACTTTCTTATTTCATAACTTAAGATGAAAACAAGGAAAAGATCGTTCCTTCCCAAACCATTTAATTAAGGATCTCCTGATCTAGGTTTATATTATCTTTTTTCTGATTTTCGCTGTAGATTCGAGATATTTTAGTTTCTTTGTGAATCAACCTGGTAATATGACGTAATTATTATATAATGTAACTCATTTTTTCTAACCGACATTTTATGATTCTGTGATTTTTACAATTTTATATTATGGCTAAAGGAAATTCTACCCTTTCAATGATCCCAAGACTCTATCCCTTGAGAAATCGATTAGTAGATAGTCTTTTCAATTTCCTTTTACAATTTCAGAAAAATTCAATTTAGAAACCACTTCTTTAAATTGATTATATATTCTCTATTCGCTTTTTGTATATATAATGGCCTCATGGTAAATTAAAAAATGATCATGTCCCCCAAAAAAATAATAAAAGATTTGGTAAACCTTCAACTGTACCGAGTATAGTATTAAACTATAGTACAACTTTTGAACTATATTCGACTGGATATATTATATCTTAAAGTACATCTTTAACTATATCTTGAAATAAATTAAATAAATAAAAATATTTTAAAACAAATTTTTAAATAAATAACTTGTAAAGAATTCAAACTGTAATTATGTTAAATTACCTTATTCAAGTACACTTACATTTTAGAAATTACTCTTTTCAACTTGGAAGTGATTTCGAAACTCAGAAAAACGCTTTAAATGTACAAAAATATCAACCTATTAATAATAAATATAAAAACTACAAACGTACATTATATTAAAACAATTGTAATTTATGATGCAGCACAAGCCCGCTAGTGTCATGCCCGCCAACATGACGTATTATATACACACTGTATGTAATATTAGTAATAACAAAAAACATCAAGCACATAATACTTATTCTTTGTTTAGATGATTTACATACATAAGTTTTCGTCGCATTGTATTCTTGTTTAGAAATTAAATATACAAACACAATAATAAAACTAGGTCATAAACACTATTATCTCTGTTAAAATGTGTCAATGTTACTTAGGATAATAAGAGCGTTACTCATAGATATTGATATAGAATTAAATTACTGGTCTTGTGTTAATTGAATGTAAAACACTTCAACTAACAAAATAGCTCCATATTAGCTACTTAATAATTATATAAAATATTGACGATGATGACACTGCTTGACAATTAATGTAAACTCAATTTACTTATTTAAATTCAATTAATAGTAATTACTTACACTAATAGCAAAATAAATGGCAATAATATTATTTAAAAGATAGTTAGTTAATTGTCATAACAACCATATTTGACACGTCAACGTTAGTTAACTAATTATCTCTAATTACATAAGGAAATTATGAATGGCCGAAACATGAACAGTAAAAAATTATTAAATATTTTATCTAGCCAATGCCGTTCTTGGGATTTTAGCTATTCGACGTCGCGCCTCCCGGTAGTGTCGAATGGGGTCCTCAGGTGTGCTGGAGATATATGGGCAAGAAAACAGGTGATCGCCGTCTATTGGACGTTTGGCCTTGACCAAACGTCCCGTTTGGCAGAGGGGATAAGTTGGATTATTAGCAATGACAATCCGGTGCATATAGTAGTGGCCGTTTGCTGTGCGGAATCTAGCAACCGCCTCCATTCGGGGTAAAAATCTCAAAATCGGACCCTCAGTTGCTAAAAACTCCCATTTTTTAAAATTTTTGGCCAGTTCCGCTATAACTCCGCGCTCACCATAGCGTCAAAGTTGTTTTTGGCTGCAATTAGGGAGCATAGGACTTTAGGTTGTTCGCCTTCTGTTCCCTTTTGGCGAGCTCATCGGCCTTTTCGTTCCCTGTAACGCCTACGTGGCTAGGGGCCCCATTGCAGCTGTACATGCCACCCACCTCTGATGGGTTTTTCTATTTTCAGATGGCAACTAATATTTCGGATTCACAGTGTGGGGGTATTTGAGACAAGCGCTAATATTGAAGCTTGCAAGTCAACTAAGAAAACTGCGTTATTAGGCTTCCTGTTGGAGTGTAGCAAAATGGTGGATGCCTCAAGGATGGAACATATCTCTCCATCGAAGTTGCTTGTATTGGTACCAACCGCGGAGACGTCACTGAATATGATGCAAAACTAACCCGCACATGTTGATTTATCTGCTGTTATAAGAGCTGTCGGTCTAGATATGCAGCCAGCTGTCAGCAGTGTACGTCGTAGCAATCATATCCAGTGTACGAGCTTTTAGTGCTTGTGGCGATGCTTCCGATTTTTCCATGATGAAGGCAAGATGCGTTGTAGATGTTTTGGTAAGGTTTTCTACAGTAGTAGTATAGTTACGAAGTGGTTTTGGTTCAAATAGTAGTATCTGATATTTTACCTTAGTGTTATGGACATGACACAAGGGCAATATCTGCGTCTTAAGGCGCACAGTGGATGGTCTATAAGCTAACCCAGAAGGCTCCATCTACCCTACTGGCTCGATCCCAAAACTTGAGCATACTTTTATCCCGCCTTACTGCTAGAGGCCCTACTCTTGATTGAAGTAATATTACTCTCGGAATTGTAGTAATATTGCTAGTATTTACCTATACGGCCACAATGATTACTCGGTCCGGTAGTAGTACTGCTAGTATTTACCTAATTGGCCACAATGATTACTTGGTCCGGTAGTAGTACTGCTAGTATTGACCTATTCGGCCACAATGTTTACTTGGTCCGGTAGTAGTACTGCTGTATTGACCTATTCAGCCACAATGTTTACTCTGTCCGGTAGTAGTACTGCTAGTATTGACCTATTCGGTCACAATGTTTATTCGGTCCTGTAAAAGTACTCCTAGTATAACCTAATCGGCCACAATGTTTACTCTGTCCGGTAGTAGTACTGCTAGTATTGACCTATTCGGCCACAATGTTTACTCGGTCCTGTAAAAGTACTCCAAGTATAACCTATTCGGCCACATAGTTTACTCCGTCCGGTAGTAGTACTGCTAGTATTGACCTATTTTTCCACAATGTTTACTCGGTCCTGTAAAGGTACTCCTAGTATAACCTATTCGGCCACAATGTTTACTCCGTCCGGTAGTAGTACTGCTAGTATTGACCTATTCAGCCACAATGTTTACTCGGTCCTGTAAAAGTACTCCTAGTATAACCTATTCGGCTGCAATGTTTACTCGGACCGGTAAGAGTATTGTTAGTATTCCCCGCAGGGGGGTGCGGACTAGCCGCACCTACGAGGGATTTGGCATCCCTCGCGGTACCCTAGCCTAACACTACACCACTCACAAAGCATACCCACACACACACACACACACACGCACTCACATGCACATACACTAACATCTTCACTTAGGGAGTTTGACTGGTCAGAATCGTTGCGCGTCGGGAGTGCTGAAAATTCCAGAGCTTGACAAACTCTGGTCTGGGACGCTGATGTGAGCTTGCTCTGCCGAAGACGTAAGCGCGGTTTCTGGTCTACCAGCCGCTTCGGTCCTTGGTCAGGGAGTGTCCGCGGTGCACAGGTGTCGGAGCTTGTGCACAGTATTACAAGTTCTCGACTGATGCCCATCCAGTCGAGCTAAGGAGAATACTATAGGCTCCAGAGTTCTGGAGATTGGAAATGATCGAAAGTGATCCAAGGGTGTACCCGTTCCTATAGTCTCGCCCGTAACGCCAGACACGATGGTTGGCTAAAAGCATTCTATGGATCCTAAAACCAAGTCAAATTGTTTGAGTTTAAAGAGGACTCGTCAGGATTCACCTGATGAACCTAAAGTTGATGATTTGAGGAAGAAGTTGATGGTGGCAACGTCACAAGCATTGCCATCGCCAAAATATTTAATAATTTCTAGTGCCGAAGATGGAAAAGATTTGTCTAAAGTTTCACCGTTTCTTATAAATAAAGCAATTACTGCCTGCGCTGGAAGTCCTGTCGCATCTATCAAGAAATTAAGAAATGGGACACTGCTTGTTGCTACTAGCAGTGAAAAACAGACCAGATCTCTTTTGAAAACGACTTCCTTCTTTGACCAAGTCAAGGTTTCTGTGGCTCCCCATAGATCATTGAATTTCTCTAAGGGGGTCATCACATGTAGGGACTTGATGCACGTCCCAATTAATGAAATCAAGGCCGAACTCTCGTCACAGTCTGTTACGGATGTGGCTGTAATTATGAAATCTGAAAAAGGCGAGAAAATTAAAACAGCCTCTTTCATACTTACTTTTGGGAAACCAGAGATTCCTGAATACATTAATGCTGGTTATCAAAGGCTGACAGTGAGGCCTTACGTAGCTAATCCTCGGCGATGCTTCAAGTGTCAGCGTTTTGGGCACATTAGTTCTGCGTGTTCTAAACAGAGTGTATGCGGCAAGTGTAGCATAGAAGGTCATGATGAAAAAGATTGCGGTAACCCCCCGAAGTGCGCTAACTGTGGGGGCGATCATCCAGCGCGATCTTACAACTGTCCTCACTTTAAGGAGGAGAAAGGAATCCTTGGCATTATGGCTAACCAGAAGATATCATTTGCTGAAGCTAAGAGGATCTTTAAAGCTTCCCAACCAAATGTCAATAAAACTTATGCTGCTTCCGCGAGCGCTACGAAGTCTTCCTGTGAAAACTGCGCAGACCTGACCGGAAAAATTGAAGCCCTTACTGAGCAGGTTGCACGCCTTCTGTCTTTAGTGACAAATGGACCTTCAGTAAGTATAGTACAACCAGCGCCTACGCCGAGTAATCTGCTAGTACGTAGCAAATCAGACGATACAGGCATTCCTGCACAGGTATCTCTCCACAAAGGAAAGACATTTAGAACAATTCCATCAGAGAGTAGGAAAAATAAAACAAATTTTGATATTTTAAAAAAGAATGCCCCAATTAAAGTTGGGGAGAAAAAAGAAAAAAAAAGCAAAGGCCAAAGGAGGGGCCCATTCCATCTCACCTCCTGAGCATACAAATTCCTCGAGTTCCACCACTGCAATAGCGGTGATGGAATCCGATGATACATTGCCTGAAGCGTCTCCTGACGTTCCAGGTAAATTAACATTTAATGCCAACAATGAGAGCCAAGTCAATCCTTTTCACTAAGTAGCAATGTCCACACCTAAACAATCCGTGATTCAGTGGAACATTAACGGTGTTAAAAGTCACATTGAGGATCTCAAATTAATTGTAAGGGATGTGTCCCCTATGTACATTTGTATTCAGGAGACACATCTCCATGAATCGCACAATTTCCATCTAAGGGAGTATTCAGTTTACAGATCGGACTTCGTTACAGAAAATCGAGCTAGAGGTGGCGTAGCCATTCTAGCCCATGACTGTGTCGACGCCGTTTCTCTGAACTTAATAACTCCCTTACAAGCAGTAGCAATTCAAACAGCTGTTCCATACAAACTCACTCTCTGTTGTGTCTACCTCCCACCAAGTGACAACCTGCAACAGAGAGATCTTGTAGACCTTATAAATCAGTTACCGACTCCGTTTTTATTAGTGGGCGATTTCAATGCCCACCATGTTTCATGGGGTTCCCCAGAATGCAACCCGCGAGGTAATCTGATCGAAAGCATCAGATCGGAACTGGATTTATACCTGCTAAATGACGGTTCTCCGACACATTTAGCAGCGTCAACAGGTGGATGGACAGCTGTAGACTTGTCATTATGCAGTCCTGTCTTGGCTACAAGGCTAAAATGGTCAGCATTGCGTGATCTTTACAGTAGCGATCACATTCCTATTGAGATCTCTTTGTGTGACTCCTCACCCTGTTGTGTTCGACATCCCCGTTGGATCCTGAAAAAAGCCAACTGGGAACAATTTTCACAAAATCTAGAATCACTGGACGTGGATTACTTGGCTCCCATTGATGACATTGTCAATTTATTTACAAAAACCGTTTTGAATGCCGCCGGAAAGGCAATTCCGAAAACCTCATCCAAACCACGACGACCACCTGTTCCGTGGTGGAATGATGAGTGCACTGTGATCCTTCGTCAACGGAGAAAAGCTTTGAACCAGTTCAAGAGACATCCAACGAGTGAAAACCTGGAAAAATATAAAATCTTCCGTGCGAAAGCACGGAGAATATTTAGGCAAAGTAAACGAGAATCATGGTCGCAGTACATTGGCTCAATTACAAGAACCACAGCTCCATCCACAGTATGGAAGAAATTACGATCAGTCTGTGGCATTTCCGTTCCGATGCCATTAATTTCATTAAGGCATTCGGATGGTGTTTTGACCACGGACTGTGAGGAAATTGCCAATGTGCTAGCGTTATCGTTTTCAAAACATTCTTCATCTTCTGCATACAAGGACGCTTTCCAGGTGTTCAAACGTAAACAGGAAGCCTTACCTTTCACCGTTGGATTGTCTGGAGATTCTTGTTTGAATATCCATTTCTCTATCGACGAACTAGAGTCAGCTCTCTCGTCAACGAAGGATTCAGCTCCAGGCCCGGATGATATTGTATACTCCATGATTAAAAATCTACCACCGTCGGCAAAAGTAGTGCTCCTTCGGATATACAACCGTATATTCGAGGAGCACGGTTTTCCCGATGCATGGTTAGAAGCGACAATAATTCCTCTTCTAAAACAAGGAAAGGACAAAACTAATCCCAGTAGTTACAGACCCATCTCTTTGACCAGCTGCTTATGCAAACTACTGGAGAAGATGGTCAACCGTCGTCTTGTCTGGTATCTAGAAACAAACAAACTTCTTTCTAACGTTCAGTGTGGTTCCAGACAAGGACGTTCATCAGTTGACCAATTGGTTTTGTTGGAGTCAGCTATACAGAATGCCTTCATCTTACGACAAACACTGGTAGCTGTTTACTTTGACCTTGAGAAGGCATATGACATGGCATGGAGAAGAGGAATTTTGAACGTATTGAAATCATGGGGTATACAAGGTAACATTCTTGCTTTTATAAAAAATTATTTGAATAACAGGACTTTCCGTGTACGTCTAGGAGGCATATATTCTGATCGTTGCGAACTAGAGAATGGTGTACCACAGGGTGGCGTTTTGAGTGTGACGCTGTTTGCTGTTGCCATTAACAGCGTCACTTCTAACGTACAGTCACCGGTCCACTGTTCCCTGTTTGTAGACGATTTTTGTATATATATGGCTGCTAGAAGTATGGCAACAGCGGAAAGATCCTTACAATTAGTCATTAATAAATTGCAAGAATGGACCAAATCTACGGGCTTCAAGTTTTCGGCTTCGAAGACTCAGTGCATAGCATTTAGTCGTCGCAGGCAACATCAGGAACCTATTCTTTATCTTGATGGTACGCGGCTTCAAACCGCGGATAATGTGAGATTTTTGGGTCTTTTATTGGATAAAAGACTTTCATGGAATCCGCATGTGCGTGATTTGAGGACCCGGTGCAGCAAGATATTGGATATGTTGAGAGTTCTAAGTGGTACAAATTGGGGAGCAGACAGAACCTGTATGCTCCGTTTCTATCGCGCCGTTGTAAGATCGCGCATAGATTACGGCTGTATAGCCTATTCATCTGCTCGACCTACGGTTCTGAAACTCCTGGATTCAATACATCACGCTGGTCTTAGACTTTCTACTGGTGCTTTTAGATCAAGCCCAATCTCCAGCCTTCTAGTTGAAGCTGGAGAACCATCTCTCTCTATGCGGCGTCAAATGCTACAGATTTCATACTACACTGGTCTTCTAAGTAAACCTAAACATCCGGCATTCAAAGCAGTTTTTGATAACTACCTCGAGGATCGTTACAATGTGCGTCAACGTTCAACTGCTCCCTTCGGAATAAGAACGTTGCGCATATTTAGGAATCTAAATTTAGAACTTCCACCTATATTCGAGCGATCATCATGCTACATCCCTCCATGGGTAATACGAATGCCAAAATTTGATTTCTCATTGTCCAGGTACCTAAAACACAATACTCCTGACGTTATTTATCGTCAGGAGTTTTTGCAGATTCAAGAAAGTCACCAACATACTGTGACTACATTCACAGACGGTTCAAAACTGGACAATGGGATAGGTTGTGCATTTTATATGGAAGGACAAACCTTCACTTATGGATTACCCTCAGCCTGTAGCGTTTTTACAGCAGAACTTTATGCAATTTTCCAAGCTTTAAGATCAATTCCGTCTGCAACATCTAAATATCTTGTATGTTCCGATTCCAAAAGTGCTCTCCAGGCTATTCAGGAAATGTACACTAATACCCTTTAGTGGGAGACATCTTGTGCTCTATACACAGGCTCCAATTACGAGGTGTTGAGGTGTCATTTCTCTGGGTGCCTGGTCACTGTGGAATATTCGGAAACACTAAAGCAGATGAAGGTGCAAAATTAGCTACAGGTATGTTGCCATCGACACAACGTGTGATGGCATCAGATTTTGTATGCAAAGTTAAATCTACACTATTCTCTGTTTGGAACGAAGAATGGCAAAATGTAAATAGAAACAAGCTGAGGGATATCAAAAATACCGTCCGACCATGGAGGACATCTGTTCGTTCGAATCGTAGGGAGGAAGTGGTGTTAACTCGACTTCGCATCGGCCACTCTTTGTTAACGCATGGATGGTTGATGCGACATGAGGATCCACCACTATGTCCGTTTTGTAGAAATAATATTACAATCAAGCATATCCTGCTTGATTGTGATAAGTTAACAAATTTGTATATACGTTACGATCTTCGAGGTAGTTTAAAGGTGGTTTTAAGGGACGATGTCAGGGCTATCGACCGTGTCATCGCTTTCTTACGCCACCTTAATCTATTTAATAATATTTAAATTTTGTATAATTTTAGGTTCTTTAGTTTTAGATAATTACAATTGGTTTTAAACATTTATTTTGTTTTATTTGATTAGTTTTATGTAATATTTATTTTAAAAACTTAACTTTAGTTAGGCGATGATAACCTCAATAGGTTTTTCGCCTGGAAAAAAAAAAAAAAAAAAAAAAAAAAAAAAAAAAAAAAAAAAAAATATTGTTAGTATTTACCTCTTTGGCCACAATGATTACTCGGTCTTGTAGCAGTACTGTTAGTATTTACCTAATCGGCCACAATGATTACTCGGTCTTGTAGCAGTACTGTTAGTATTTACCTAATCGGCCACAATGATTACTCGGTCTTGTAGCAGTACTGTTAGTATTTACCTAATCGGCCACAATGTTCACTCGGTCTTGTAGTAGTGCTGCTAGTATTTACCTATTCGGCCACAATGATCACTCGGTCCGGAAGTAGTACTGCTAGTATTGACCTATTCGGTAACGATGTTTACTCGGTCCTGTAAAAGTACTCCTAGTATAACCTATTCGGCCACAATGTTTACTCGGTCCTGTAAAAGTACTCCTAGTATAACCTATTCGGCTGCAATGTTTACTCGGTCCTGTAAAAGTATTCCTAGTATAACCTATTCGGCTGCAATATTTACTTGGTCCGGTAAGAGTATTGTTAGTATTTACCTATTCGGCTGCAATGTTAGTTGTTCCGGTAAGAGTATTGCTAGTATTGACCTATTCGGCTGCAATGTTTACTCGGTCCGGTAAGAGTATTGCATGTATTTACCTATTCGGCTGCAATGTTTACTCGGTCCGGTAAGAGTATTGCTAGTATTTACCTATTCGGCTGCAAGGTTTACTCGGTCCTATGAAGGTATTCCTAGTATAACCTATTCGGCTGGAATGTTTACTCGGTCCGGTGAGAGAATTGCTAGTATTTACCTATTCGGCTGCAATGTTTAATCGGTCCGGTAAGAATATTGCTAGTATTTACCTATTCGGCGGCAATGTTTACTCGGTCCTGTAAAGGTATTCCTAGTATAACCTATTCGGCTGCAATGTTTACTCGGTTCGGTAAAAGTATTGTTAGTATAACCTATTCGGCTGCAATGTTTACTCGGTCCGGTAAGATTATTGCTAGTATTTACCTATTCGGCTGCAATGTTTACTCGGTCCGGTAAGAGTATTGCTAGTATTTACCTATTCGGCTGCAATGTTTACTCGGTCCTGTAACAGTATTCCTAGTATAACCTATTCGGCTGCAAAGTTTACTCGGTCCGGTAAGAGTATTGTTAGTATAACCTATTCGGCTGAATGTTTACTCGGTCCGGTAAGAGTATTACTACTATTTACCATTTCGGCTGCAATGTTTACTCGGTCCGGTAAGAGTATTGCTAGTATTTACCATTTCGGCTGCAATGTTTACTCGGTCCGGTAAGAGTATTGCTAGTATTTACCTATTCGGCTGCAATATTTACTTGGTCCGGTAAGATTATTGCTAGTATAACCTATTCGGCAGCAATTTTTACGTGGTCCGGTAAGAGTATTGCTCGTATTTACCTATTCGGCTGCAATGTTAGTTGTTTCGGTTAGAGTATTACTAGTATTTACCTATTCGGCTTCAAGGTTTACTCGGTCCTGTAAAGGTATTCCTAGTATAACATATTCGGCTGCAATGTTTATTCGGTCCGGTAAGAGTATTTCTAGTATTTACCTATTCGGCTGCAATGTTTACTCTGTTCGGTAAGAGTATTTCTAGTATTTACCTATTCGGTCACAATTTTTACTCGGTCCGGTAAGAGTATTGCTAGTATTTACCTATTCGGCTGCAATGTTTACTTGGTCCGGTAAGAGTATTCCTAGTATTTACCTATTCGGCTGCAATGTTTACTCGGTTCAGTAAGAGTATTGCTAGTATATACCTATTCGGCTGCAATGTTTACTCGGTTCGGTAAGAGTAGTGCTAGTATTTACCTATTTGGCTGCAATGTTTACTTGGTCCGGTAAGAGTATCGCTAGTATTTACCTATTCGGCTGCAATGTTTACTCGGTTGGGTAAGAGTATTGCTAGTAATTACCTATTCGGCTGCAATGTTTACTCGGTCCTGTAAGAGTATTCCTAGTATAACCTATTCGGCTGCAAAGTTTACTCGGTCCGGTAAGAGTATTGTTAGTATAACCTATTCGGCTGAATGTTTACTCGGTCCGGTAAGAGTATTACTAGTATTTACCTATTCGGCTACAATGTTAGTTGTTTCGGTAAGAGTAATGCTAGTGTTTACCTATTCGGCTGCAATGTTTATTCTGTTCGGTAAGAGTATTGCTAGTATTTACCTATTCGGCTGCAATGTTTACTCGGTCCGGTAAGAGTATTGCTAGTATTTACCATTTCGGCTGCAATGTTTACTCGGTCCGGTAAGAGTATTGCTAGTATTTACCTATTCGGCTGCAATATTTACTTGGTTCCGGTAAGAGTATTTCTAGTATAACCTATTCGGCAGCAATGTTTACGTGGTCCGGTAAGAGTATTGCTGGTATTTACCTATGCGGCTGCAATGTTAGTTGTTTCGGTTAGAGTATTACTAGTATTTACCTTTTCGGCTGCAATGTTTACTAGGTTCGGTAAAAGTATTGCTAGTATTTACCTATTAGGCTGCAATGTTTACTCGGTTCTGTAAGAGTATTGCTAGTATTTACCTATTCGGCTGCAATGTTTATTCGGTTTGGTAAGAGTATTGCTAGTATTTACCTTTTCGGCTGCAATGTTTACTAGGTCCGGTAAGAGTATTCCTAGTATTTACCTATTCGGCTGCAATGTTTACTCGGTTCAGTAAGAGTATTGCTAGTATATACCTATTCGGCTGCAATGTTTACTCGGTTCGGTAAGAGTAGTGCTAGTATTTACCTATTCGGCTGCAATGTTTACTTGGTCCGGTAAGAGTATCGCTAGTATTTACCATTTCGGCTGCAATGTTTACTCGGTCCGGTAAGAGTATTGCTAGTATTTACCTATTCGGCTGCAATATTTACTTGGTTCCGGTAAGAGTATTGCTAGTATAACCTATTCGGCAGCAATGTTTACTTGGTCCGGTAAGAGTATTGCTGGTATTTACCTATGCGGCTGCAATGTTAGTTGTTTCGGTTAGAGTATTACTAGTATTTACCTTTTCGGCTGCAATGTTTACTAGGTTCGGTAAAAGTATTGCTAGTATTTACCTATTCGGCTGCAATGTTTACTCGGTTCGGTAAGAGTATTGCTAGTATTTACCTATTCGGCTGCAATGTTTACTCGATCCTGTAACAGTAGTCCTAGTATATCCTATTCGGCTGCAAAGTTTACTCGGTCCGGTAAGAGTATTATTAGTATAACCTATTCGGCTGAATGTTTACTCGGTTCGGTAAGAGTATTGCTAGTATTTACCTATTCGGCTGGAATGTTTACTCCGTCCGGTAAGAGTATTGCTAGTATTTAGCTATTCGGCTGCAATGTTTACTCGGTTCGGTAAGAGTATTGGGAGTATTTACCTATTCGGCTGCAATGTTTATTCGGTTCGGTAAGAGTATTGCTAGTATTTACCTATACGGCTGCAATGTTTACTTGGTCCTGTGGGAGTATTGCTAGTATTTACCTATTCGGCTGAATTGTTTTCTCGGTTCGGTAAGAGTATTGCTAGTATATACCTATTCGGCTGCAATGTTTACTCGGTTCGGTAAGAGTAGTGTTAGTATTTACCTATTCGGCTGCAATGTTTACTTGGTCCGGTAAGAGTATTGCTAGTATTTACCTATTCGGCTGCAATGTTTACTCAGTTGGGTAAGAGTATTGCTAGTACTTACCTATTCGGCTGCAATGTTTACTCGGTCCTGTAAGAGTATTGTTGGTATTTACCTATTCGGCTGTAATGTTTATGCAATGCATTAGTTGTTGTTATATTTTCCGCACTCAGTTTTTACTGGGTGCGTTAAAATACTTCTAACCAAGTCTATTCGGCTTTTTAAAGGAACTGTCGGTTGTGGGATGCTGGATCCTTCTTTTAATTATATTTGCAATATTTGTACTTCTAGGTAAGCAGTGTGACAACCTCATCAACACGACAGCAAACGTGGACGCGACAAATCATGCATTTCGAAAAGTGTTTTCCGCCATTTTGTTGATAGTCTACAAAAATTAAGAATATTGCCTCTCGAAACTCCTAAAGTTTTTCTGAGTCTTTTTTTTATTTCTTTTCATTCAGATCCTCACGATTTGACAATAATTGGAAACCTGATTAAGGATTGTTTGTTTCGGGCAAATGATGGGTGCAAGAGGATTTGAAGTAGTTAAACAGACATCATTTAGCTAGTTATTCTGAGTAATGACTTCTGAAATAACGAAGATGTATATTGGAGGAGTATTTCTTATCCGAGCCAACTTACATTTTCAGATTATTCATGAAATGGTTCCTACCTGAAATGTTACTCTATTTCTGAATAACTTTTTGAAAAAAAAACGTAAAATTTTTACACCTAAATTTATTGCAAAGCCTTGAAGTTCAAACAAGGCGTTATTAACTTCTAAAAATAAGAATTTAGGACACCAATCAAGTTTATTATCAATTCAGTGATTAATTTATAGATAACTTCTAAATAATGTATTTGTGAAATATTTCATTAAATAAAGAAATGAAAGAGAGAATAATAGAATTTTAGATTGTTACTGGTAATAAACTAACAATTATTAGGCCAATATTACAATAAGATACCTTTTATAAAAGAAATTATATAATATATTTTGCTTTATATGCTAAAGGTGCATTATGAAAGGGACTACATACACCTGCTAGGAGAATGTTATAAACAAAAATATACATATTTTTATTAAATGTTGTTACGTAAAATGATTGTAAATAAACAAAATATTACAAGCAAAAAAAGTAGAAAATATAGAACGAAAAATCAAATTTAATAGAGAAATAATGCTCAGACATAATCGATTATTACATTTTTCTAAATACTACAAAGAGTTCAAAGCAACATAAAAGACTCTAAAAATATGACACATTCGTTTTTCCTGGGCGAATGACCAAAGAGGTTACTATCGCCTACTACAAATGGTTCTATTAAAAATTAGGATTAAGGAATAAATACTACTAGAGAACTAAATATAATGAAACTAGTTTTAATTTCTTGAATTTTGTAGTCCATTACGTTCGGTGAATCTTATCAATCACTTAAAACAATAGTTTATGACTATCCGAACATAAAATTTTGTAATTTGTTAAAACTTACTAAGACAGAACGTTTTCGATTGCTATGTGCCGATCTTCATCAGTGTCTTCTGCTTGGAGATGTCGGGTCAACCATAACAAAAAGCCACACACAAAAACACAGCTGCAACATTTATAAGAAACCCAAAACAACAGACACACTTATGCACATCACCTCAAACTACCCTATCTAACATAAACACGTTGCCTTCAGATCCATGCTCCATAGACTTAAAGACGCCCCCGCTTAATGACCACAGAGAACATAAACAAAGAACTACACACAATTAAATATTTAACATACACAATAATAGACAAACTATGGTACAAAATACAAAAAAAACACTAAAATTAACACTACAGACAGGGAAAACGAATAAATCACATAAACAAAACAACAAACAAAATAGCCCGTAAATTTCAATAAATAGGATACAAAATAGCATACAAAATTAATAACAAGTTACAATACAAAATACAACACGACACTAACAACAAAGATAAACTACAAGCACCAGGCGTATTCAACCTGAACTGCGATGTATGTAACAAATTCTAGATTGGACAAACAGGTCCCAGCTTTAAACAAAGCGTCGAGGAACACAAACAGAACACCAACAAAACATTTTACAATCACATAAAAGAAACAGAACACAAATACACAGACATTTACTATAATATAGAAATCCTGCACACCAACAAAAAAGGACCACATCTCAACACACTAAAACAATATGAAATTTACAGACACACAAAACACAAAGTACAAACATATTAAACGAACTAACACAATACAAATCACACATACTCTTTGATACTATCGAAAACCTGCCTTTAAAACCGTCACCGCTTGACCCGACATCTCCAAGCAGAAGACACTGATGAAGATCGGCACATAGCGATCGAAAACGTTCTCTCAGTAAGTTTTAACAAATTTACAAAATTTAAAGTTTGGATAGTCGCAAACTATTGCTTAAGTGAATAATACTTTTAATTTGTGTGAAAATACATAATCACTTTGGGACTCAAGTGTAAATCTACTTATATATCTGAGCCACAGACATCATTGTCTACTTAAAAGTACTTTAAGGGTAAAACCATGACGAGTGGGAGTTAAAATTCCGAAAAAATTCATTAACATGATCCATAAATTTTTAAAACTATATTTGTTTACAAATATATATATTATATCAATTTTTAAAGTTCATATATATACAAAAATTTAGTTTTCATATTACCAACACAAACCTATGATTTAACTACTTTGCTCTCTGAATTTATACTCATTTTCTCCTAACAGTGTACGGGCAAAGCCGCGAAGGGTAAATCGTAGGGGTGCAAATACGACATATTTAGTAAATACAGTACGTAAAATGTTTTTTTTTTTTAAATAAATTGTTCCTACCACACCTCGAAGACCTCGTACGTTTCAACTTTAAAAATTGATTTAGTGGGTCCTTGGAAATCAAGAGCTACATTGAGATTCTAAACAAATTCAATGGCCCTAGAAAGTCGGTAAGTACAGGCAGGTACCAATAACAGTAGTATATTAAGTTGAAATGACGTTTAAAAATGTAATGAAGAAACAGCCAAGTGTTTGAAGCGACAGCCGGGCCAGGGTAGCGACCTTGAAATATTGTTGTACGAATTCAAATTTAGCTAACGATCGTCCTTAATAGTCTTGCTCCAGTTATTGGCTAGTAGTGTCAGTCTTGCTATTGTGCTCACCACTATCGCTGCATTCGTGTAAGTTAGTCAAGAGAGCGTTTAGTGTTGAGTCAGGGCGTTTCTGTAATTGCCTTTTAAGAAGTACTGTTTTAGGTGCTTTCTTCTACGCTAACGCGCACGCCTCTATTCTCGTTTTTTATTATGGGGGGGGCAATGTTTTATTCTGAGTTCTATCTAAGAGTACCTCCAGTGCATCTCCAAAAATCAAATCACATATTCCAGTAACAGATGCAACTCGGTTAGTATACCGTTTTCATTGCGTCAGACTTAATGTGCAGTGGCAGGAACGGAAACCCTAGTGTTAACTTGTAGATACACATGGGGTGTTACTCGTTGACGTTATGCATCTAAGGAACAGCCTCGGCACCCGGTCAATCAATCCACAATCCGTCTTCCTTAGCGTTCTACTCCAACGTTCAATCGAGGCAGAAAATAACCTCGGCTGCAATGTTTACTCGGTCCTGTAAAGGTATTCCTAGTATAACCTATTCGGCTGCAATGTTTACTCGGTCCGGTAAGAATATTGTTAATATAACCTATTCGGCTGCAATGTTTACTCGGTTCGGTAAGAGTATTGCTAGTATTTACCTAGTCGGCTGCAATGTTTACTCGGTCCGGTAAGAGTATTGCTAGTATTTACCTATTCGGCTGCAATGTTTACTCGGTCCTGTAACAGTAGTCCTAGTATAACCTATTCGGCTGCAAAGTTTACTCGGTCCGGTAAGAGTATTGCTAGTATTTACCTATTCGGCTGCAATGTTTACTCGGTCCTGTAAGAGTATTGTTGGTATTTACCTATTCGGCTGCAATGTTTACTCAGTTGGGTAAGAGTATTGCTAGTATTTACCTATTCGGCTGCAATGTTTACTCGGTCCTGTAAGAGTATTGTTGGTATTTACCTATTCGGCTGCAATGTTTATGCAATGCATTAGTTGTTGTTATATTTTCCGCACTCAGTTTTTACTGGGTGCTTTAAAATACTTCTAACCAAGTCTATTCGGCTTTTTAAAGGAACTGTCTGTTGTGGGATACTGGATCCTTCTTTTAATTATATTTGCAATATGTGTACTTCTAGGTAAGCAGTGTGACAACCTCAACAACACGACAGCAAACGTGGACGCGACAAATCATGCATTTCGAAAAGTGTTTTCCGTTATTTTGTTGATAGTCTACAAACATTAAGAATATTGCCTCTCGAAACTCCTAAAGTTTTTCTGAGTCTTTTTTTTATTTCTTTTCATTCAGATCCTCACGATTTGACAATAATTGGAAACCTGATTAAAGATTGTTTGTTTCGGGCAAATGATGGATGCAAGAGGATTTGAAGTAGTTAAACAGACATCATTTAGCTAGTTATTCTGAGTTTCATTCAGTCTTCTGAAATAACGAAGATGTATATTGGAGGAGTATTTCTTATCCGAGCCAACTTACATTTTCAGATTATTCATGAAATGGTTCCTACCTGAAATGTTACTCTATTTCGGAATAACTTTTTGAAAAAAAAACGTAAAATTTTTACACCTAAATTTATTGTAAAGCCTTGAAGTTCGAATAAGGCGTTATTAATTTCTAAAAATAAGAATTTAGGACACCAATCAAGTTTATTATCAATTCAGTGATTAATTTATAGAAAACTTCTAAATAATGTATTTGTGAAATATTTCATTAAATAAAGAAATGAAAAAGAGAATAATAGAATTTTAGATTGTTACTGGTAATAAACTAACAATTATTAGGCCAATATTACAAGAAGATACCTTTTATAAAAGAAATTATATAATATATTTTGCCTTATATGCTAAAGGTGCATTATGAAAGAGACTACATACACCTGCTAGGAGAATGTTATAAACAAAAATAAACATATTTTTATTAAATGTTGTTACGTAAAATATTTGTAAATAAACAAAAATAACATATAAGTATATACTTGCATATGTATGTAGAGAGAGAGTGTGTGTGTGTGTGTGTGACAGAGAGAGAGAGAAACATACAGAAGAGTGAGAACAGCTGAATTGTGCTTTGCGCAACAAGCTCAGTCTACAAGCAATAACATTGATTCCAACCAGAATCCCTAAGGAGATACAAGTAGAAAATTTGTTTCTCGTTGCGTGAAAGTTTCCAGTCTCTTTCTCTCCTGGGTGTTTGCCTCTTTTATGATTTGTTTATTTGTTTTTTATATTATTTTTACTATCTTGCTAAAATTCACTTACAAAAAGAACGAAGCAATATCAACTATAGTTTACGGGAAAAGTAACAGTTTTTTAATAATTATAATAGTCAAGTAGAATTTAAATATTTATAACGTCTCTCAACTTTCAATAACAAAATGGTTATCCATCAGTCGTAGAAAAGAGGATCATTATAAATCCATTTCTCCATTTACCGAAATCCTCCATTGCTCGTATTCTCAAATGTGTTTCACTATACTATTACTACAATTTGTAATATTGCTGCAATAGTAAACTAAAATTAACTAATTAAATACTTTGGTAAATAAATCTAGCTTTTGTTCCGAATTTAAAACGTGTTTAAAGAGAGAGGAATGCGTTATTGTTTTTAAAAGGATATGTGTTTCAGAACTGCAGGATAAACATTAATAATAAATTTTCATGCTCATTCCTTTTTTTATGTACTGTTTAATAGCACAAGTGGAACAACTTTACCATGATAATGGAAGCAACGGTTGTTTAATTGTTAAATACAACGTTTGTTTGTAACAAAACATCAATGGTTGCTTTTATTAATGGTGATCCTTTTTGTCAGCAATAAGCTTTGAACAACGCTGGTGTTTATTTTATTTTTGTATTTCTATGTATAATATACATACATATATATTGAGTGAAATTTTTTTTCTGATATTACCATACTTATAATTGTATTTCGAATGTCTTACATATTTTTATTCGGTGATTACTATGTAACCATCGACATTGAAATACAAACATCCAAAATAATATGTTATTTGAAGATTATAAGTAGACTTTAAACAAAAGATTTACTCTATTTAAAATTTATTTATCTATTCCATTGAAAATTAAAAGACAAAATTGGAAACTGTAGCCTTGACAAGTGAAATACGACAAGCACACTCTTGGAGGGTTTAATGTCCGATAGGCTTAGCTGCTGACGTATAGCCGAACGAGAAAAAGATTTTTTGGGAAAACAGGAATGGAATTCTCCGTATCTTGTATAGAGTCATCAACCATTTTAGTGACTAGTTTCTGTCTAAACGTAGAGGTTTATTTATTATTAGTGAATATTAATTTATTTCAATGGAGATTTAAATTTAAAAGCAATCCTTTACAGGTATACGCAAATATAGGAAATATTGACAGTTTCTTAGAAACTACATAAACCACCTTTTCAATTTATTTTAAAAAAAAACAGTGCGCAAATATGTGTTATACATTTCATATTTGAGACTTATCCTTTTTTAATTATGTATCTAAAAAAATAAATAATTAGAATACATTTACTAGGATGGTACATTTTTATTGTATCCGCATCTTAAATGTTTCCATCAGTATCTTTAAGGTTACTGGTACATAAAAAAAAAAAAAAAAAAAAAAAAATAGTAATACTAGTTGTAAAAATGGACAGGGGCCATTTTTAAAACAATATTAAAAGTAAAACTCTTTGTCAGTGCAATTACAAAATTAGAGTGGAAATTAGTTTTATGAAATGGAGGTGCTGGAAATAATTGTGAACCGAATTAGGAATAGGCAAAGAGTTCCCTTCTTTTTTTTTCGCCTGAAAAAAAAACAAAGAAGGGAACTCTTTGCCTATTCCTAATTCGGTTCACAATTATTTCCAGCACCTCCATTTCATAAAACTAATTTCCACTCTAATTTTGTAATTGCACTGACAAAGAGTTTTACTTTTAATACTGTTTTAAAAATTGCCCCTGTCCATTTTACAACTAGTATTATTATTTTTTAAAAACATTTATAAGATTGAATTAGTTTCGGTTTTTCTAACTTATAAAGAAATTGCTGTTTTAAAAAACAACGAAAACGTGATCTTACAAATGATGACACGAAAGGTTTTGGTAAGAAGTTCTTTCTAAAGAATACGGGGGAATATCCTAATTAAAAGACGGGTGATTATATAAAACCAAAAGGTATATCTTTTAAAAGAGCCCACAACTTGCTACTTACTAAACACATAGACCTCATCTTTATTTTATCATCTACTACACTTCTATTACCTTCTTTAGTTTAAACTATGACTCGTTTATACCCCAAAGCTATAAATATATTATACATTTTATTGGCAACATTTTAAGTTGTAAGCAACATTTTTGGCACAGACTTCAAAAACACTTTGCTGATAGTATTATTTTACTAATACAATACTTTAGACTGTCAGTAAGTAAAATATTCTTCTTATATTAGAGTAATATGGAAACCAACTGTGACCATGTTTTTGCAATATTTAGAGCAACTTACACCAGATAAAGTCATTCAATGCAAGACACACAGCCTTATGTAAACATGTAGATTTTATGTCAGTAAAAATACTTCTTTCCTTACCGCCCATTAAAACGTATCCAACAACCCTTCTACCTTCATTACGCTAGTGAGTCCTCTCTAGCCCTTCTTGTTAATTTTGTAATATATTGTTTTCGCAAGTGCTGGAGAAAGTGGAAATAATAAAAATAAAAGTGATTTTTTTAAAATTTACGTACTAATATATTGTATTATTTCTTTAATTGTAATCTCATATAATACATATTTATATGTGATCTTCAACTACAAAAACTATTTTAGAATGGTTGAAAAATAACAAAATATTAAACAAACAAAAATGAAAAGTAAAACTTTTTTTCGGTTTTCCTTTATAAATTAATTTAAATGGCAACCGTAAGCACTGTATTTATTTATGAATATTTTTGTTTATGAAAAACTTAAAGTTAAATAATGATCGAGAAAAAAGTTTTTTTTTTTTTTCTAATTTCCCATAGTGAACAAATTTGTCTTTTCACCCAGTTCCTTATACATGTTTCAACAGAGTAAATTTTATCCAAGAAATAAAGCAAACCTGGTCAATAAATTATTTAAAACGTTTAGACGAAAGTGTTGCAAAAACAGAAACCGTAATATTACTATTTAATACAATAATATTAATACGCAGCATCATTCTTCATTCACGAGGACTACAATAAAGGGATGACTACAATAAAGGGGGCTTATTGGCAAAACGCTTTAAAAAACATACAAATTAAAACAATTCTAGTATATCAATAATTTTTGTTTATTGTTTATATTACAAGGAAACGTATAACCATATTTAATATATATATATATATATATATATATATATATATATATATACAAATATTCTGTAAAATTTGCAATTTTTGTAAATATTTTATCATATAGTTTTTTTCTGAAGATGCTAATACGATAATTGGCAAAACGCTTTAAAAAAACATTAAATATAAAACAATTCTTGTATATCAAATATTTTTGTTCATTGATTATATTACAAGAAAACTTATCACCATATTTAATATATATATAAATATATATATATATATATATATATATATATATATATATATATATTTAACAACATAGGTTATTCAAATACAAGAATATTTATTAATTTATATCCAAAGCTTTTCGTTGGTAAACAGTACCAACATCATCAGGAATGAAAATTACAATAATTATTGTAATTATTGAAATTATTGTAAATTTCATTCCTGATGATGTTGGTACTGTTTATCAACGAAAAGCTTTGGATATAAATTAATAAATATTCTTGTATTTGAATAACCTTTTTTGTTTTAAATTATTAAACAAGAAAATGTATTTTATATATATATATATATGATATATATATATATATATATATATATATATATATATATATATATATATATCTTTTTCCGATACAAATCAGGTTACTTCTTTTTAACAATAATAATATTAAGTTTTTTTCCGATCATTTCTTTTATTCTGTGAAATTAGTTTTCTTGTAAAATTAGATAAAACTTCTTGAGCGATATAACTGTAGTAGTATTTACTCACGAACAAATAACTGTGGAACTGTGTCAACATTAACAATGATTCGATGTTTGTTGAAACTAATGGAGGTTGGGAACGAGAACGAAAGTTCAAACAGATTTAATAACAATGCAGGGCCCTAATACGTGACTTGAAACACCAATTATGTTTTTATGTTATCATTTTTCTGTCACCATACATTCAAGGTCATTTATAATTTATTATCCCTCAAAAAAAAATTCCTTTTAATCTTTAAACCTCACTAAATGATATTAATGATATATACGTTTCGGTGTTTTAGTTCCTTATTACAGAAATTTGTAATAAATACATGTAAAATTTGTAAAAGTGTAAATATTTACAAGGACATTTTGAAAAACAATATGTTTTATATACCAATCCTAAAACCTAAACACCATAGTGTATTTTTATAAGTTATGTTTTGTTAGATTTTATTTTGTTAGATGATGTATTAATTTATCAGATATTCTTAGAGTATTTGCATTAGTGTACTTGTTTAGTTTTTAAATTTCGTTTTAAGATGTTAACTTTTGTCACATATTTTCTTTAATGAAATATAAAGTTTTATTTATAGAAAACAGTATTTAAATAATTATTAGAGATATTCCATTTTCTTTTGAAATGTTCTGAACTATCATAAAAGCGTGGATGCATGTCAGGTATGAAAACTAAACGCGAACCATATATCCAAAGGCACAGAGTGTTAAACTTTGGTTAGGCGTTTATTGTTAAACGTAACTCTAATCGGTTGCTGTGAACTTGCGGTTTGAGTATTTGGTTCATGTATTTAGTGTGCGTTGTTTGACCACAAATAAACGAGGTGTTTGTTCTGACTGAAGTAGGCGGTTTCAAAGCATCACTTTTACATAGTTTCTATCAACTGTCTGGTGGAAATGTTTACAAAAACAAAGGCAAACTACCGCATTAAATATTTCTCCCATTTCTATCAGATTATATTTTAAATACTCATTATTTCAAGCAAATAGAAAAATATAAACACAAAGGTTTCTCTATTCATGAAAAAAAGCTAATCTGGATAAATCTACATACTGTCTTCTGCAGAAATTCGGCACATGGCCTACACTTTATTTGTTTTTGTTCTACAACTTTATATAACTTTGTTTAATCTCTTATAATAAAATTAAATAACGACAGCTACTTCAACTGTTGTTGGGTTCACATCGTCAATGCGAGATGAGAACCTAGTGAAACGTCGGAACTGCGACTTTATGCACTGCAGAATGAACGGATGTACTCAAGAAAATAACTTTTCATCATATTTTTCCATCCGTGAAAGAATACGTATCAATATATATATATATATATATATATATATATATATATATATATATATATATATATATATATATATATACATATATATCATAAACATATGAGTCATATAGTATACGTTGAGTTAGTATTCAAAATAATAATTATATATATTATTGAGTTTGTGTGGTGTTAGAGAGTACATACAACTTAAAATGCTAATTTCACTTCAAAACAAGGTTTCCGTCCAAGATATATATGAATGACAGGTTTCTCTTTTAAATGAATTATTAAAATAATGTGAAGTTAGGTTTCATAGCTTACTAAGAAATTGAATTATAAAATTATTACATTGTAATATAATATATGATTAGTATTATGAAAGCATGATGACTCAGATATTTTATACATTCTAATCTTGATTAGTTTCATAAGCACATTTTTTTAGTTTTCATGAAAATTTTGTTCTCTAATTGTGAAACCAAACATTTTGCTCTAAATGTCCATCATAGTTACCAATTGCGAACAGCTCGAATGTCATTGAAATAAATAGTACAAACTATAAACTAGAGGTAGCACAAGGCTGTTAGCAACATTGCTTTAAGCTTGAAAGTAGTAAAATTATAGAAATAGGTATTAGTCCTAAAACGTTTTATTATACTCTTTTAGAATAACATTTAACAAAACTTTGAATTTTTTGTATTAATCATTTTAATTTCGTATTAATAATATCAGGAGACCGTTATTTTAAATTTTGGCAACAGTTTTAGTTTTATAATAATCATTCCTACGTTAATGGAGGATATTAGGTAACAAGATGTATGTTCAAAATTAGGTTATACCAGAAAATTCCATTACCATATCACTGAGAGGAAATTCACGTAGAATGTCAATAGTTGTAAAGAAACATTACAGAATCCGCTCAGGGAGCAGTATAAAACAGGGGATGATAGGCTGTATAACAAAATATGCAAAATATGAAATACTTCATTCATTCAGTCTTATTCATTCAGACTTACTTTATTCAGTCTTTTTCTCTAATAGTTTATTATTTATTTCAATAATAATAACAGACCAAAATATCGCATGTTTTAACATGTTTTATAATGGTTAGTTCATTTGCTATACATAAATTTAGTAATTCTATTCTTAGTTTACTGTTGATTTAATTTTTTTAAATCCCATTACTTTTGTTGATATATGTAGTATTTAAGGGAATATTTTATTAAATTATTCTTTTAATGTACAAAAGAGTTATTCACTCTCACAGCCTTTGCGTGTACTGTGGAGTAATAGTAATTATTCAATTAGAGCCAAATGTATTTCTCCAACGCCAAAAATGTGGGGTTTAGCCTAATTTATGAATAATCTTATAAAAGTATACAAATCTCAACATTCACGAAAGTGTTTCATTCGCTAACAAATATGTTTCTGCAACAATAAGCTTAAATTATTCTGTCAATAAAAATCGAGTTACATTTAACATTCGTTCCCAAAATATGTTTGTTAGAGAATCATATACTGTGTTGAGTAATAAGTTATATGTACTCTTATAAGATTAGGTATAATTAGTTTATCTCATAAGTTATTTTTTGCTCAGATGTTAAATTAAATAATATTTTTCAGAAAATATTACTGTACTATTTCATATCAATGATATTTTTCATAAAAAACTTTTTTTCAACTAATTAATAGTTGAGTATAATTCATTATAAAGATTTATGTCAATTACTCCAACCGAAAAATTTGCTTGTCTTAGGTTAGTTATATAACGAATTCTTAAACGTATTTATACATTGCGATATTTATTTACTTAATACAATGACTATATGGATTTCAATAACTCCTCGTGATATAATATTGATTTCCCTGTTAACAAGATGGATTGTGATGACAACAAACTAGGTTAAGATATCAGCGTGTAAAATGATGGTGGAATAATTAAAAACTGTAATAAATACACAAAAACCTCTTAACCACAAACTTTCTTTAATTTACCCTAATGTACATTTCAGTTACAAAGTAACCATCCTCAGAGGGATAACATACAAAGACAGTCTTTGTATGTTATCCCTCTGAGGATGGTTACTTTGTAACTGAAATGTACATTAGGGTAAATTAAAGAAAGTTTGTGGTTAAGAGGTTTTTGTGTATTTATTATTAAATTCAACCACAGTATATTCCTAATAAATAGTAAAAACTGTAGTAAGTTATGAAGCTGTTGGCATCCTTTACTATTTCTATTATTTTTCTGTATCACATTGACATATATTGAAATTAAAAACATTGGATAGTTGATTTTTAAAGCAATAATTTTATTTTGTTACCACAAATTGTTTAATATCATGTTTGTAATAAAATTATTTTTCTCTGTTAGGTAGACCGGTTCAAATTCAACACTACTGACATTTTTGTACAGTTTTCCCTAATATCATCATCTATGTAAATTTTCTTCAAGGTTTTCTTTTACAAATGGTGCAAAAATATTTAAAACTCAGCGTTTGTACTTTTCAGCTTATAAATGTTTACTTAGTCAATATTTTCTCATTTCTTAAAGGTGACTATATGTCATTAAAGCTGTTTCTGTACTAAAGTTGTGAAAATGACTTACTGAAATATGCTTTACTAACATTAATATTACCTTTTTATATTTTTAAGTTTTACTTTTGCCGTTGCTTCATCCTTGAGTTTGAACTAAAAGGTATTTCCATTCTTGACTCTAATCAATTTAAACTTCATAAATCAGTGATGAATAACCACATGGACAGAGAGTTGAATAAAAGAAATGCGTTAAATCCTTGTAAAATTTTGAACAAACTAGTAAACAGTATGTTAATAAAGAAACAAAATATCTGAAACCAACATAGCATGTTTAAAACTAAACCACAAATTATAACTATTAAACAGTAAACAAAAGTTTGGAAAAGGAAAAGGTTTTGTAAAACGAAGAAATAACCTTTAATTTAAAAAAATGAGTTTTTACTAATGAATGTTTAGATTAGTTACACTAATATAAAAAGTACTAATGTTTTTAAATAGTAAAAATTAAGCAAATAATACCACCAGCTGAGAAGTAATCATCATCAAGCCTAAGACATAAAAAAACTGTCTAGATTTGGGATAATTAAATTTGTTTTAGAATTTATTGGTATTTTTTTCAAATTTATGCAAATACAATCGATTAAACTTTGTATGTCGATGGAATGTATGTCGATTAACACAGGTAATAAAATAACTTGTAAACATATCAAGTTACAAATCTTCCTGATGCTTTTTGCAGTTTTCTAAATCCCATATTTCACACTAAGCTGGCATATTACGAGCAAACTACAACAGTAAATAGTTACGAAATTCCTTGCATAATAATTTTAATGAGTAACAGGTGATACTCCTTAATTAAGCATTAATGTAAAGCAATACAAATTAAATTTCATAGAATCCGTTACTTAATTAATATATTATACATGTTTTAAAAAGTTATAGGCTTTCAGGTGAATGTTATAATTTATCTGATCATAAAATGTAAGTGCTCGTAAATTTATTTCTACTAAGTTCGAGTTTACGGGCGTGGAACATGACAAGATTTAATGGTGTACAAGGTAATTCATCAATCAATTGCACCATAAAGAAAAGTTCGATTTTTCGATTACATGTTTATTATATATAATTTTGCATTAATCATATTTAGTATCAAATAAGATTTATAAGTTGAATGACCATTTAATGTAATTAGATGCACTTCAACTTAATTAGCAATTTTAAAATAATATTTGAAATTATTTTTTAATACGAGAATTCAATCAGTTAAATAAATTATTTAAAATTTTAGAAAATTGAAAATATTATTTAGAGAAAACAAAATTATATTTTGAAAAACCAAAACATATATTTGAATGTAAACCATGAGAATTTTAGTGTTATATTGTGTTTATTAATATGTTACATTACTTTATTTAGCTATATGTTATTTAATTTACTTTATGCTTAGACAAAAAAAGACAAATCACTATGAAGAAGTTTTGGGAAAAACTTTCTTTGTAATGAGGGAAGCCTGAAGAATGGCAATAAGTCTTCCTTGTCAAGTTTGCACGTGGAATTCCTATCTTTGGGGTATTTTTTTCGTGATTATAAATTTCCACAATTTTTTCTTTTGAGATATATTAATAAATTGTTACAGAACTTGATACAGTAAGCATGATTTTACCAGCACTAATGATACTTTCGGTGATAATGAGAAATGAGTTTTTGTCACTCCATTGTGGTAAATAATGCAGAGATTTGTGTATTTGCTCTTTTGTGTGAGAGATGCAGTAAAGAACTGCATATGGTTTGGAATGGGGGTTCTGAGACTTACAAATTATCAATCTCGTATCGGACGCTCTCAGAATCACCGATGACAATTAGTGAGCTTATTGTAATCAATTATCACGTACTGGAGAGAAAGAGTGCACTGGATATCAGTTTTACCTCTAACCAAGACACTAAAGAAAGAGGTCAGTGAGAATTGATCAAGAAATGATGACAAAGCATATGATCTGCTTAGAGCAGAGAAAAATGAGCTCCGAATATTATGAAGAAACAACGTGGACATGAATCTTTACTACTGGGGAGTAATTTAATCCTTCGCGCTTCTCCCTCCGAGAGAGGTCGGCTGGGGCGGGGGATAAATATCTTACGTATTCCAATCTTTACTAACCGCAAAGAGACTTCAGACGCAGTATACTTTCTTCCTTCATAGCAATTAAAATAAAATAATAAGCACAAGGATATCTCAAGTTACGATTCATGAGATTTTCTAACTCTTAAATACAAAATAATAATTCGGTTAATAATGACAGACAAACTAACCAAGGCCATTATTTAGTATAATTTTTGCCTTTCAGGATATTATCAATGAAAAGACCTGACCTCTTGCATTCTAGCTTTTACCAGTTTTTTACTATGTTTCAAGAAAGATTCATTTGATTTACTCTCTCAAACTATCATGTTACGCCAGATCTTATAATCGCTGATCATGTAGGTCTTTATCCAACTCTGTAAAACAGCCCATATCTTATCTTTTGTTTTAGGAATCAAGTCAGTTCATGGATATATGAATTATATATAATGAATACTGACTCTTCTGATGAAACACACATCTTGCTATTTTGATTTTCAGAATATATTGGTTGCTTCATCTCTAAACAGTTTTGAAATTATAATTCATTACTAATAATAACTTAATTACTTAAACTTAAGGTATTTACTTAATATTAACTTCTTGAAGTAAATATTTATGCGTGTGAGCTCGCTTTTGTGTGCGTGTGTCTATGTTTACTCAGCTACTGAACAGAGCTTTTAACCAGCAACGCTACCTACTTTAAAAAAAACATGTTTTGCTTTTTTTGAAACACATTTAACCTAAATGAATAAGGTAACTTTTAAGAAGAAAGGTTTGTGGTACTTTTGTAAAACATAAGGGCTTAGTAATCAGTTAAAGATATTTAAACAATATTGACCTCCAAACAATCTGAATTACGGCATGTTAGTAAGCATATCTAAGTGCGCATTTTTATAAGTATCCGATCTATAAAAAATCAGTATACGGAATTAAAGTATATATAATTACTTTTAGTTACTGTATAAAGTGAAATAATCGAAATAAAAGAAAGTTTGCTCTGTGGCTTGATTGAATATTCAGATCAATGAAAAATAGTAAAATTAAGTTACAGTAGCACGATACATTCTGTAACAGCTCTTGTACGAGTGAGTGAGTGTCCCTGTTTGTATTTATGGTAGTGTTTTTATTCCTTTTGTTGGTGTATTATGTTTTATTTGTTTTGTTAAACTATAAAATAGTTTTACAAATTTGTATTGTAGTTTATTTTGTAAAAGCCTTTATTAGAATCTTGTGTCCTTAGTTAAATTTTAAATTTGCATCTGTACATCGTATGTAACTCACTAACCACGGAATGTTTTTACTTTCGTGGCAATTACATGCAAGATTTGTCGTATGCGTGGATGTGTTCGGAAAATGTGTCCGTTAAAGTAAAACTGTATATATTTTACTGATATCTTGAGTGATAAGGACGACCTAGAAAACAAATACGAATTGTAAAACTGTATTTTTACAACTCTGCTAGTGTTGGTCGTAAAACAGCGTGAATACGTATTATAGCAGGCTTCATTTTATAGCTGGCATGAAACGAAATGCTTACGTCGGGACGTCTAACTCTACTATTCGGGCATGATGACTTTGCACTCACTGAGATAATAAATTTAAACACTAAACCAGGGATACTATATTAAATAGAAATATAATTACAGATGACAGTAATAGTTAACGTTTAGGAACTAAATTATTTAATTTTTACTGTTACTAATGATTTATCTTAACAATACACATTGACTTTCATACTATATTTATTGTTTCAGTATATTATCATACGAAAGTTTAATAAAACTGTAAGACTTAAATAAACCTAATTCGTAAACATTTGAATCGGTTTAATCAGAATATTTTTCTTATGCCACTAAATAATTGATAATTTAAAGTAATTAAGGTTTAATTATATATATATATATATATATATATATATATATATATATTAACTAAATGTAGACTTATATACCTACGAATTATATAAATGTACAACACATATTTGCCTCTGTAACGTTTCAGGTTTACAAATTAGTAATCAAAAGTATTATACATTCTCTCTTTCTTTGTATTCCCGGCCCTACATATAAACGTCTCTTTATTTCATTAAACTTTCCTTCAATTTTTATTGAATTATTTTCTCCCCTTTAAAATTATTTTTAAACTAGGGCAAATATTATTTACCAATCAGATATTCTAGAACTAAAAATTAAATTCCTAGTTTCTCCACTAGTCACTCTTCTATTTAGTTTTTTCTGACCCTCTCTCTTTCTATCTACATATACATATATATACCAATCTAGTATATATACGTTACGTGTTATATTAAGCTTGAATGGTTTTTAAAAATGATTTTATTTTTACAAACCTTTGTTAATTACGAAACATTTAATTTTGAAATTTAGCCTAATAAAAATAAATACAATTGATGTACATTTAATCGGAGTGAGAAACGTCTGTACGATACAGTGGCCGCTTGAACACTGCTGGGGCTCTGTTCTCACCACCTATATAATACAAAAGCTGCGTAAGCAGGAAATTTCCTAGCACGCATTTTATTATGAAAGGTTCACATAAATCGTTCACATAACTCCTCCATCCCTAAAGAAAACTTCGGGGGTTGGCGAAGTTTCGGCATCGGTTGAAGTCCTCTTCATCACTTGGATGAGGGCGAGGTATATAAAGCTGCTGAATATGCCTCCGTAAAAGGCAATTTTCGGCATGAGTTGAAGTCCTCTTCACTGGAGAAGGTCGCCGGGCGAAGGTCTGGGATCCAGTTAAATGGGTTGTCTGCGATTTCCAACGCAGTATACTCGTAGTTTGTAGGCGTTATTGTTTTTGATGATGGGCATTTTACAGTCTAATTTTCTGTTCATTATATTTCAACTGAGCAAAAGTATTTGGAATTGAATAATACAATTTATAATGAGTCTTTTCTATCATAGGATAGATACAACATGTTTATAACATATACAATTGTTATCAGAATCTAATTTATAATTAACTCTAATCGTGTTTTCTAATTCAACAAAGTCATTCTCATTATAATTCACAATACTTGACTTCTTTTTTAATTCTACAAAATTTTAATTGATTACAATAAAAGTTGTATATAATTTTTCATAATTTTTTACCATCGTTTACATTCAAATTGCCTGTTATAGATTTGATAAAGGATCCTAGTCCGTTTATAAGAATTCTTTTCTGTTTTGTTATCTCTTTAAGAGTATAGTTTCTAATTTTCTTCAATTACATTTTTTTTGTGATTAACATATTTCAAATAATTAACAATATTTATTACCATAATTAGTTACATATCATTTAATTAATTACAAAAGTTTGTAACACATACAATTATTAAAAACAATGTTGTTTAAAAGTTTAATAGAGTTTAATAAAGTTTCTTGCATAGAATTAGTGGACAAAGGTATGGTAGGGATTTTAATTTGATTGTGTTGAATATGAACAAGAAGGATTTTGGTCATTAATTACATTTTTTATCTTCTTAGGCCTTTTAATTTTCGACAAATGTATTTTGTCTTTAGTGTTATGATGTCTAGGCTTTATTTTACCAGTTTTTCATTCTTTATTTATTGAAGCTATTTCTTCCTTGCTATATTTGTTTTTCGTTTTGCTTTGCTTCTGAACTGACTTTATATAAACTTCAGAATTTCTGGAAGTGGTTCTTTGTTTATGTTCCTTTTTTCTAAAACTTTTCTTTAATTTTTTCATTACTATTCCTAATGTTTTCATAGAGTATTTTTGTTTTTTCTTTATGGTTTAAAACGTAGTCATTTACAATTTGTTTTTCTAAATCTATATCTAATAAAGTGTTTGAATTTATGTTTCCAAATAAGACTTCGCACGGGTTTATTTCGTGACTGAATGTATGCTATTGTTATAAGCTATTATAGCATATTTAACCTCCTTAATTATACTGTCTTTTATTAATTCGATTTGATTATTTAATAGCCTTATGTGTTCTATTAAAATGGAATGAAATCTTTCACATAATCCGTTTGATTGGGGGTTTTGTGTGCTTATAAAATGAATTTTGATTTTAGGCAGGTCTAATATCACTTTTACAATTCTGTTATTAAACTCCGTTCCATTGTCTGAGATAATAACTGTTGGTAAGCAGAAATGTGTGAAGTAAACTAATAACTTGTCTGCAATCTCTGTAGCTTGAGAGCTTCCCAAGCGATAAGCTTGACCATATCGTGAGAAAGCGTCAACTATGCTGATAAAGAAATTCTTCTCTAAAGAGATTGTGTCGACGTGAATTATTTGAAATGGTCTGGTTGCTGTAGGTGTCAAATTCATTTCTAGCTGTAAGGGAATTCTGTCGTATTTAGTTCTTTGAGATAATGAAATTTTGAATTAGTGATTTTAAATTAGGCCAATAATATCTTCGCTTAATTTGTTCGTATGTTTCCTGTATCCCATGGTGAATAGTTTTGCTAACATGATAATTACTTATCGTTTCTAAGGTATCTTCTTCCGAAGTTAGGTCTAACAGTTTGTTATTACACTTAAATAAATTTAATTCAGTTTATTTGAACTTTTTGGCTATGCATGATGCAAATTTCTCATAAAAGCCTTCTTCAAAATATAGATTATATTTTATTTTAGGTACCAAATACGATTTTACAAAGTTAACTATGTCTTCCTTAAAATTATTCTCTGATATTTCGACTATTAGACGAATTTTTGAAGTTCCAAATAGCTTTATAATTTTTATTTTCTTTGGCTCATATTTTACTAATGATAAAAATATTTGGTTTTTTCCAAAGTTTACAGGCTCGTCGGAAATTGGTATTTCAATTTGGTTGTTTCCTTCAAAATTGGAGTGGATGGTTTGACTATCACTTTCTTCATTGTACTCTAGGTTGGCGTTATCTGTAGCGTCGAGTTGTACGACCATAGATTCGTTATCGTCCAGTTCTGGGAAATAACGTTGCAGTAAGTCAGCTGCAGATAAGTCAAGCTCCGGTTCTACAGTGTGTTGGGTGTTCGTTGACCTTTTATCAGTGACGTTTAATTGTATTCTGGACAATGTTTCTGCATTTTGGTTTAGTTTGTCTTTTTTGTATCTTATGTCATAATCATATTCTTCCAATTTTAATCTCCATCTTAAAAGTTTAGAATTTGGTTCTTTAACTGAAAATAACCATTGTAAAAGTTTATGGTATGTATAAATATTAAATTTTCTCCCAAATAAATAAGGCCTGAAATGTTTTGTTGCCCATATGATTGCTAATAGTTCCTTTTCAATCGCAGAGTAATTAGTTTCGCTGTCGTTTAAAGTTCTGCTGGCATACGCTATAGAAAGGTCTTTTCCATTTTTGTCCTGGCTTAAAATTGCTCCTAGTGCATAATTACTAGCGTCTGTCGTTAGAGTAAATTCCTTTTCAAAATCTGGGTATTGTAGAAGTGGCTCATTAGTCAATATATTTTTACATGTTTCAAAGCATTCTAGAAAGTCGGGATTTTCTATATTTATTTTTGCATTTTTCTTTCAATAATTAGTAAACGGTTTTGTTATTTTGGCCAAGTTTTTAATAAATTTTCGATAATAGCCCAATAGTCCTAAAACTCCTTTAATTTGTTTGGTGGTTTTAGGTATTGGGTAGTCCTTGATTGCTAAAATGTTGCCTGGATTAGGTTTTACTCCATTAGGTGTCACAACATGTCCTAAATATGCTACTTCTTTTCTTAAAAATTCTGTTTTATCCAGCTGTACTTTAAAGTTGGCTTTGCGTAATCTGTCGAAAACTTCTTTAAGTCTTTGTATATGTTCTTGGAGGCTAGTGGAGTAAATTATAATGTCGTCTAAATAAACTAAACATGTTTCATTTTGGATGCCTCTCATAATATTATTCATAATTCTTTGAAATGTAGGGGAGCTATTCTTTAGTCCAAAGGGCATTCTTAAAAATTCGTAGTGTCCCGTTTCTGTTGAAATCGCTGTTTTTTCTATGCTATTTTTATCCATTTCTATTTGGTGAAATCCTGAGGCTAAATCTAAAGTCGTAAAATACTGAGACCGTCCAAATTTGTCTAATATGTCTGTAATGTTCGGCAAGGGAAATTTATCGTCAATTGTCTTTTTGTTTAATCCTCTAAAATCTATTACTAATCGAAATTATTCTTTCTCAGAAGCGTCTTGTTTTTTGGGTACAATCCAGACAGGAGAGTTCCATGGAGAATTGGAAGGTCTAATAATTCCTTGTTTAAGCATGTCCTCAGTTTGTTTATTAATTTCGTTCTTGTAAATCTCTGGATATCTATAATTTCTAGAGTATACGGGAATTTCATCAGTAGTCCTAATAACATGTTTTATTTGGTTGGTAAAAGTTAAATCGTTTCCCTCAATATGAAATAAATCTGCATAATCTTCTATTAAACTTGTTATAGAGGATTTTTCTTCTAAGTTCAAATGTTCCATCCTAAATTTTGATAAATCTAAATTTTTTCTTCTCGATTTTTTTTGTTTATAATCTAATAAATTGAAATTAGTGTTCGTTTGCATTGTACCAGGTTCAAAGATATTGTATTCTTCTAAAGATTTTAATTCTAATGGTTCATTCACTGTTAATTTTACATTTTCTTCTGTGTTGTTTATAACAGGGCAATATGCTTCTCCTTTGTGTACTGAGACTATATACTGCGGAATTTCTAATCCATTTACGTTTCTGTGTGGTAAGAGTCCTTCTCCATCTTGAATATTTTGTATTCTAAATTTAATCGTTTGGCTAGTGCGGGCTTGTATAATATAACTTGTTCCTTTTTTAGCGTTCTGTTCCTGACATTCGCTTTAATTATTATTATTATTATTCAAACGGTTCATAGTTTGATCGTAATTCTCTTCTGCTATTGGTTTCCCTGTCATCTGATAGGGTCTATTTTGTCTAATTGTGTTCCCTGTTTGACATGTGGAAATGCTCATTGGTTCTGGTTCAAATTTTGATGAACTTTTAGTGGTGTGTAATTATTGGATTGTCTCGGCTGTTGATTTTGTTGTACGTATGAGTTAGGCTTAGTAAATTGGTTAGGGTTATTTTGGTAGTTGGGCCTATAATTTTGGAAGGTTTGATTGTTAGGAATGGGTTTGCTAGTAGGCGGGTATTGTGGGGCCCTAGGTGGGATGTTCTGATTAGCGATCCTACGGGTTCATGTAAACATCTAAGGAGAACTCTTAACCCTAATTTCTGCACATATTCTATTAAAACATATTTGGCCAATTGTCTTTGAGGCTCTTTATTAATAAAAAATGAGATTTGTAAATTTAATATTTCTTTCGTAAAACTTAAAACGTGATTCATTATTTTCTCGTTTTAATTCGGCCATTTCTAAATTTAAAGTAAGGCAATCTCTTTTGTCTGAATAGCTGGTTAACAAAACCTTTTTTTTTTTTTTTTTTTTTTTTTTTTTTTTTTTTTTTTAATCTCATACCAACTATAAGAATTTGAATTTACTACCCCCCGCAGGGGGGTGCGGACTAGCCGCACCTACGAGGGATTTGGCGTCCTTCGCGGTACCCTAGCCTAACACTACACCACTCACAAAAACATACACACACACACATACACACACCAACACAATCTATACACATTTCAAAACTTACATCTTCGCTTAGGGAATTTTGACTGGTCAGAACCGTTGCGCGTTGGGAGTGCTGAAAAGTCCAGAGCGTGACAAACTCTGGTCTGGGACGCTGATGTGAGCTTGCTCTGCCGAAGACGTAAGCGCGGTTTCTGGTCTACCAGCCGCTTCGGTCCTTGGTCAGGGAGTGTCCGCGGTGCACGGGTGTCGGAGCCCGTGCACAGTATTACGAGTCCTCGACTGATGCCCATCCAGTCGAGCTAAGGAGAAAAGCTATAGGCCTCAGAGTTCTGAGGGTTGGAAATGATCTTAATGTGATCCAAGGGTGTACCCGTTCCTATAGTCTCGCCCGTAACGCTTGACACGATGGCTGGCAAAAAATATTTATGGATTCCAAAACCACGTCAAATATGACTAGTTTAAAAAGAACACGCCAGGATTCTCCTGACGATCATATACAAAAGGATTTGAGTAAAAAGTTGATGGTGGCAACGTCGCAGACATTGCCATCAGCAAAGTATTTAGTTGTTTCTAGTGCCGAAGAAGGGAAAGATCTTTCCAAAGTTTCTCCCTTCCTTATTAACAAGGCTATTACTGCTTGTGCTGGAGGCCCAGTAGCCTCTATTAAGAAACTAAGAAACGGAACACTGTTAGTTGCGACTTCCACCGACAGACAAACTCGTTCTCTATCAAAAATGACCTCCTTCTTTGACCAGGTCATGGTATCTGTGGCTCCCCACAGAACCTTGAATTACTCAAAGGGGGTCATCACATGTAGGGATTTAATGCACCTTCCAATCGATGAAATAAAGTCCGAACTGTCTTCTCAGTTAGTTACGGACGTTATCCCTATAACGAAAATGGACAAAGGAGAAAAAGTAGCAACAGCTTCTTTTATCGTCACTTTTGGAAAGCCGGAAATACCCGAATACTTACATGCAGGTTACCAAAGGCTCTCAGTGAGACCATACGTGGCTAACCCTAGGCGCTGCTTCAAGTGCCAGCGATTTGGGCATATCAGCTCTACCTGTTCGAAGCAGAACGTATGCGGTATATGCAGCGTTGAAGGCCATGATGATAAGGAATGTGTCAATTCTCCGAAATGCGCCAACTGTGGTGGTGACCACCCAGCGCGATCCTACAACTGTCCCACGTTCAAGGAAGAGAAAGCTATCCTAGGCATCATGGCGAAAGACAAGCTGTCGTTTCCAGAGGCCAAAAAACTCTATCGATCAACTCAGCCAAAGACAGACAATAAGACCTATGCCGCTACTCTGACCGCTTCCAAATCGTCCTGTAACAACTGTGCCGAGCTGTCGAAAAAAATTGAAGTTTTAACTGAACAAGTTTCTCGCCTTTTGTCCATAGTCACGAATGGTCCTCCTACTTTGAATTTAGTACAACCTGCAGCGACGGATAATGATTTACCTCTTGTACCAATCCCTTCCACTGGGGGGATTGGAGCACGAAACAAGTCATTAAGTGAGCCTTGTGTTTCTGTGCAGAAGATATTATCAACGGGTAATAAACCTTCTGTGCAGAAGACGTTGGAAAAATCCAAACCACGTAAACCAGTGTTACGTCAGACCACATCGCCTCCGTCGTTACCGGGTATTAAGAAAAATGCTAACAAAGGAGGGAATGTTAAAACTACCCCTCCTAAACCCAAAACTTCCTCAGATTCCATCCCTGAACGGGTGGATATGGAATCTGAGACATGTAAGCCTGAGACGTCTAAAAACGTCCCAGGCAAGAAAGGAGAGAGCACCAATGGATGTCAAATAAACCCTTTGCTAAGCTAATAAATGTCTTTGCTTAGGAAGTCAGTGATACAATGGAACGTCAACGGTGTTAGGAGTCACATAGAAGAACTTAAAGTACTCGTGCGAGATGTGTACCCAATGTTTGTATGTCTACAGGAGACACATCTCCACGAATCGCATAATTTCCATTTAAGGGAGTATTCAGTTTTTAGATCGGACTTCGTTACAGAAGATCGAGCTAGAGGTGGCGTAGCCATCCTAGCCCGTGACTGTATCGATGCTGTTTCTCTAAACTTAATAACTCCTTTACAAGCAGTAGCCGTTCAAACAGCTGTCCCGTATAAAATCACTGTGTGTTGTGTCTACTTGCCACCACAAGAAAACCTGCATCACAGTGATTTAGTGAATTTAATAAGCCAGTTACCAACTCCGTTCTTATTGGTAGGGGATTTTAATGCCCACCATTCGTCTTGGGGATCTCCGACTAGGAACTCTCGAGGTGACCTTGTTGAGAGTGTGAGAACGGAACTGGACTTATGTCTGCTAAATGACGGTTCGCCTACCCATTTAGCAGCATCTACTGGTGGATGGACAGCTGTTGACCTATCGCTTTGCAGCCCTCAATTAGCTACTAGATGCACATGGTCGGTACTCAACGATTTGTATGGAAGCGACCATGTGCCTATTAAGATCAGTTTATGTGACTCCCAACCCTGTTATACCCGAAATCCCAGTTGGATTTTGCGAAAAGCCAACTGGGACTCCTACTCGAATTACCTTGTATCACTTGACATGGATTATTTGACACCCATTGATGAAAATATAAAAAAATTTACGAAAGCAATTTTAAATGCCGCTGAAAAGACCATTCCGAAAACCTCTACGTATCCACGCCGACCGCCTGTGCCGTGGTGGAACGATGAATGCACAGAAATCCTCCGTTTACGACGAAGAGCTCTTAGGAAGTTTAAACGACACCCAACGAATGGAAACCTTCAGGAATATAAAATACTCCGTGCGAAAGCACGGAGGATTTTTAGGCTGAGTAGAAAGAACTCTTGGGAACAGTACATTAGCACAATTAGACGAACAACTCCGTCTTCCACAGTGTGGGGGAAACTAAGATCAGTTTGTGGTACTTTTTCTCCGTTGCCAGCCATTGCGCTGAAACAACCGGATGGAAGAATAATCTCAAACCGTGATGATATTGCTAATGTACTTGGTAAATCATTTTCTAACTTTTCTGCTACTACAGCCTACAATAGATTATTCCAGATTTATAAACTGAAGGAAGAAGCAATACCGTTTACTGTTGGGTCGTCTGGGGACTCTCCTTTAAACACTCCTTTCTCTATAGGGGAATTGGAGTCAGCTCTTGCGTCAACGAAGGATTCTGCACCAGGTCCTGATTCCATTGTGTACTCCATGCTAAAACATCTACCATCATCGGCGAAACTTGTCCTCCTTCGAGTATACAATCGTTTATTCGAGGAGCGCTCTTTCCCCGATGCATGGTTAGAATCGACTGTAATTCCTCTTTTGAAGCCAGGTAAAGACAAAACCAATCCCAGTAGTTATAGACCTATATCCCTTACAAGCGTCTTATGCAAACTACTGGAGAAGATGGTCAACCGCCGTCTTGTCTGGTACCTAGAAACCAATGACCTTATTTGCAACGAACAGTGTGGTTTCAGGCAAGGACGATCATCCGTTGACCAATTGGTTTTGTTAGAATCCGCTATTCAAGATGCCTTTCTCTTGCGTCAAACACTCGTTGCTGTTTTCTTCGACCTTGAGAAGGCATACGATATGGCATGGAAAAGAGGAATTCTGAACACTTTAAAATCATGGGGTATACAAGGGAATATCCTAGCATTCATCGCTAATTTTCTTTCTAATAGATCTTTCCGCGTTCGACTTGGAGGCACGTATTCAAACAGCTATACACAGGAGAATGGTGTACCGCAGGGCAGCGTGCTGAGCGTCACGCTATTTGCCGTTGCAATAAATAGTATCATCAGCAATATACGATCTCCGGTACACTGTTCCCTTTTTGTGGATGACTTTTGTATATATGTGCCTGCTCGTAGTATGGCAACTGCGGAAAGATCTTTGCAGTTAGCAATAAGTAGATTAGAGGAATGGTCAAGAACTACAGGTTTTAAATTCTCTGCTTCGAAGACCCAGTGTGTAGCATTTAGTCGTCGTAGGCAACACCAGGAGCCGATCCTTTATCTTGACGGGGTTCAGCTTCAAACCACGGATAGTGTTCGATTTTTGGGTCTTTTATTTGATAAAAGACTCTCATGGAGTCCACATGTTCGTGATTTGAAGGTGAGATGCAGCAAGAAATTGGATATGTTAAGAGTCCTTAGTGGTACGAATTGGGGAGCAGACAGAACTAGTATGCTTCGATTTTATCGCGCAGTCGTTAGATCGCGCATAGATTATGGTTGTCAAGTCTACTCATCTGCACGACCTACAGTTCTGAAAACTCTTGATACCATCCACCACTCTGGACTTAGACTGGCTACTGGTGCATTTAGAACTAGCCCAATCCCTAGTCTTCTTGTCGAAGCTGGGGAACCTGCCCTTTCTAGACGACGTCAGATGCTACAAATATCTTACGTTTCTGTTCTTCGAAGCAAACCCAACCACCCGGCATTTGAAATAGTCTTTCACAATACGCTAAATGAAGTGTACAATACACGTCAACGTTCGACCCATCCATTTGGCATACGAACTTTAAGAATATTGGATGACCTTGAGTTGCAACTTCCAACTATGTTTGAACGACAAATGTGCTATCTACCTCCATGGATAATAAAAACGCCGCACTTCGATTTCTCATTGTCCAGTTATATAAAACACGATACTCCTGTTGTGGTCTACCACCAGGAATTTTTATCCACTTATAAATCTCACCAACACAGTGAAATTATTTTCACTGATGGATCTAAACTGGACAATGGCGTTGGGTGTGCGTTTTATGCATCTGGATATACCTACACGTACGGATTGCCCTCAGCTTGCAGTGTTTTCACGGCAGAACTATTTGCTATTTTTAAAGCTTTGACCGTCATTCAATCTCAATCCTCGCATTATCTTTTGTGTTCGGATTCCAAAAGTGCTCTTCAGGCTCTTCAGGATGTTTTCTCCAGCAACCCTTTAGTTGGGGACATTTTGTGTGCTGTACACAGGCTTCAATTGAGGGGTGTGGGGGTAACTTTCTGTTGGGTTCCTGGACATTGCGGAATACTTGGAAACACAAAAGCGGATGAAGCGGCGAAGAAAGCTACAAGTTTGGTGCCTATTACTCAACTGGTTATGGCATCTGATTATGTGTGTTTCGCGAAACATTTATTGCTCGCTGCTTGGAATGACGAGTGGCATACCGTGATTCAGAATAAGCTGAGGGAAATTAAAGATACCGTCCGTCCATGGAGGTCTTCAATTCGTTCAAAACGTAGGGAGGAAGTGGTGGTCACACGCCTTCGCGTTGGCCACTCTTTTGCAACTCATGGATATTTGATGAGTCGTGAAGATCCACCAATATGCCAATATTGCGGTGATATCTTCACAATAAAACATATTTTGGTAGATTGTGTTAGTGTAGTTAATGTTCGTGCCCTTTTTAATTTAAAAGGGAGTTTAAAGGTGGTGCTAAGGGACGATGCCTCGGCCATTGACCGAGTCATCGCTTTCTTGCACCACTTGAAAATATTTTTTAAAATTTAATACATAAATATATATATATATTTTAAATTTTATTTATACATATAATTCTGTGTGTTTCTTTTATTTATTTTAATTAAATTTATTTTCTGTTCTTGTTATTGTTATTGAGATTCATTTATTAGTAAATTGTTACCTATTATTGTTTTACATATTATTTATTTACTGTTATATTGTTCTTTGTTGTTATTTTGTTATTTAGTTTTTAGGGATTTTTTAATTGTTATATTGTTATTTTTTGTTTTTTATTGTTGGTGTTTTATTTTGTTTTGTAATTTTTGTTGTATTTATTTATTTGTTTATTTATTAATTTATTTGATTTTATTTAAAACATTGCGTGCTGTGTTAGATTTTGTTTGGCGATGATAACCACAATTGGTTTTTCGCCAGGAAAAAAAAAAAAAAAAAAAAAAAAAAAAAAAAAAAAAAAAAAAAAAAAATGAATTTACTACCTTTTCTAATGCTTGGCCTTTTAACTTAGCTAGTATAGAAGAAAATAGGTACTCGTTCTGAAAGTCTTCTGGATTTTCAGATACATAAAACTTACTAACTATTTTATCACATACTGATATAAATCTATTGAGCATAGTGGGCTCTCCATTATACTCAGGAATCATGTCAAGATATTCCTTCTTTAATGTTGGCTTTGCCATTTTAAAATATTATTTTCTTTAAAATAATAAAAATTAAAATCAATGATATAAAATTAAAAAGTATTTACTCTACTTTTTCTTAATTCTATTTCTTACGATCTACTTACAAGTGGATCCAAAATACTTTGCCCATTTGAACAAATTTTCACTTTTCACTGTCCACAATATTCACTCGTGCTCTTAATAGATATGCGCTCTATTAAGTTGTTGTAGATATTCACTCTACTAAAGTTTTCTTGATGTCGTTATAGATATGCGCTCTGTAATGAATCGAGTTTTTGCAGTATTTCGGTTAACGATTGAAATCGAAAAATTATGTTCATTAATTCTCCCGAGATGTCCTACCAATGTTTTCCTCAATTAACGGTTAAAACCGACGGGCGTTATATTCACTAACTTCCTTGAGGAGTCCTACCGACTGCGCCAGTTACGTGTTATATTAAGCTTGAAAGGTTTTTAAAAATGATTTTATTTTTACAAACCTTTGTTAGTTACGAAACATTTAATTTTGAAATGGTTACAATAATTTAGCTTAGTAAAAATAAATACAATTGATGTACATTTAATCGGAGTGAGAAACGTCTGTACGATACAGTGGCCGCTTGAACACTGCTGGGGCTCTGTGCTAAAGCAGAGAGCACTGTTCTCACCACCTATATAATACAAAAGCTGCGTAAGCAGGAAATTTCCTAGCACGCATTTTATTATGAAAGGTTCACATAAATCGTTCACATAACCTATATGTATATAAATATATATATATATATATATATATATAATATATATATATATATATATATATATATATATATATATATATATATATATATATATATATGCTGATACGTATTCCTTCACGGATGGAAAAATATGATGAAATGTTACTATATGGAGTACATCCATTCATTCTGCAGTCCATAAATTCGCAGTTCCGACGTTTCGCTAGAATCTCATCCAGCATTGACGAGGTGAACCCAACAACAGTAGAAGAGCCTGTTGTTCTACTGTTGTTGGGTTCACCTCGTCAATGCTGGATGAGATTCTAGCGAAACGTCGGAACTGCGAATTTATGGACTGCAGAATGAACGGATGTACTCCAGATAGTAACATTTCATCATATATATATATATATATATATATATATATATATATATATATATATAAATTAAAGTAAATACAAATGTCTGTAGAATGAAGTCTACGTCAAGTACACGGGTCTGTACTCTTGATTCAATGATCTCTTAAATACCTTCTAGCAAGGGGTTTTATTTCCTTACAGTACTCCAACTGTTAGCATCCTTTATTATCCATCGTACGCCATATTAGTTATAATGAGAAACTACAAATAAAATAGAGTCATAAACATAATGATTGACTGTGAGAAGTGGTACAGAATACAGCTATATATTGCAGTAGGTGGAAGTGAATTTACTTGAAAATTGTATATATATATATATATATATATATATATATATATTAAATTAAAAATATTTCAAAAACAAGAATACTTTTAATACATATATTATTCAAAGCTTTTAGCTGATAAATTAGTACCAGCATCTTCAGGAAAAATAATTATCAAGGGATAATTATTTTTCCTGAAGATGCTGGTACTTTGTTTTGGCGAAAAGCTTTGAATAATATATGTATTAAAAGTATTTTTGGTTTTCAAATATTTTAAATTTATTTACTATATTACCAGAAAACATATCATCATATTTAAATTTAAAAAATATATATAAATATATGTATATATATATATATGTGTGTGTGTGTGTGTGTGCGCGCGCGCGCGCACACACACACACACACACACACACACAAACACATATATTGGGCAACTATCTACTTATTACTGTGTCATATTTATTTTAAAACATTCGTGTCGTGACTATTTCGTGGATTGTCAACACAAACGTCCGAAGAATTTATCGCAAGTAAGTAAAGCAGAGTCTATTTAGTAACCCTTATATTGAAATCAGTGATTAAAGTGTCATCATAAAATCCAATTTAAATCAATTCAGAACTTTATACAAGCGTTTAGAGTTAATCTTAAATGCGTATCCCCTGTACTGTGCGATGCAGCAAACCAAATCGATTAAGAATATAGGTTAATACAAGAACCTCAGGTTAAATTGAACTTTGAGGTTTAGTTGTGAACTACCACCGTCTTCATTCTAAAGTAAAATATAGTTTTATATATATAAGGTTTGAAATAATTGTATCATATGTTTTGTTTATATTCATAATTTACCTAAAACCTTTCTATACCATTACTATACCCGTGTATTCTGTATAGTAAGCTAAGTTTGAAGAAAACTATATTGGAAATTCTATAATATTTGTCAATTTTGAAATGCTAATCTACAAAAAAGATATCAGAAATTATTATTTCTATTAATTATTGTAAATAATAATGACTAATCAAATTAATTTTCTTTAAATTTTAATTTATTAATTTTGTACTATTGTTTAGCCAATTAAATTATGTATTTTACAATATTTAATTGACATCAGATGTATCTGCTACATATTACTCTAATTGACATGAATAATTTTTAATTCATTTATTTAAAAAATTGAATTATTTGTACAAAAATGATAAAATTAATTTTTCCACAAAAAATCGTATTGTATCATTTTTATTTCATTGTTATCGTATAATAATATTTTCCTTAGTTTTCCAACATAGTTCAATTTATTAATAATAATTTTTTGAAAGTTGAAAGCTAAAAGGTTTTATAATGTGATAATAGTCCTACGTATTGGTCTACGAATTTGACTTTTACGAAAAGGTGTTCATAAAATAGTAAAGATTAGTAAATTTTCAGATCATGACCTAAATACAGTGCACAAATCCACAAAGTATACGAATTCACACAGTTAATTTATGACCTAAATACAATGCACAAATTCACAAAGTAATTGAATTTACACAAATATTAGTGTCCGTATAGTATAACAAAATTCTGTGAAGACATATTTTATTGTTAAAGCTAAAACAAAGATGAGATATTTTTTTGGCAGCCATTACTCGTTAGAAAAAGGTTTTTGAAGTCTGAATATTTGAAAACTTTTCTTTGTTTTCTCCAGCAAACAACTTTTCTCCTATTCTTTATTTTTCTGCTTGATAACCCCTCGTAGTAAAGGCAGAAGTTCATTAGTCTTTGGAATAAAAGGATCTTTGTAGAAGGATATTCACTTTGACGAATTCTTCAACTTAACTGTAAGGAAGAAGGTTTCAAATAAATAATAAAAAGTATTTTAAATATAATATCACTTTAAGATAATTTAAATTGTACAAAGCAATTCCTACAAATTCATAAGATCGAAGAAAATGTTTAAATCTAGTACAATGTTTTAATAATAGTGGACAGATATTGAATAATTATAACTGAAATTATAGTTTTTAATTTATTTTATACTTATTTAGTTATATTTTTGTATTTATAGTAGGAGGGCTAAATAACGCTGTTATGCCCCTAAATAAAATTTAGAAAGACAAACCCCACAAAAGGAAATTTTCACAAAGAGGTCTCCTTGTGCCGCATACTTATAATAGAGGTTATATATGTATTTTAAAATATTGAACTTTACCTTTTTGTGCCGTTGTATAAGAAAGGATTACCTCCGTAGCTGGATCCCTTGGCGTAAATCCGATCGATCGGAGATTGATCCCTTGGTCACCGCTAGCACTGGTATGTTCCTGCCTGGTCCCTTACGACACGCACTCTTTGGCTTCTCTTGGCTATTTTAATTTAAGGACCGGCAATATCAAGTACGTAGAGAACAGCTGGTAATAATCGGAGACAGTACTGTGCCTCCCTCAATCGAACCATTAGTAACTTCTTGCGGTAGTTATCGGCTACTTGGCGGAAAAAATACAAAAGCTTTGTCCAAATATCTATTTGTAAACCGAATACAAAAAGGTTCTTTTAAAATGATCTTTTGGTTAATATTTTCATTACCAAATGAAACTATTTGATGGACTATTTACAACAATGAAAGTTAGTAAAAGTAAGTTACAGAAGCACGATACATTCTGTAACAGCTCTTGGACGAGTGAGTGAGTGCCTGTACGGAAATGAGTTTATTCCTTTTGTTGGTGAATTACGCCTAATTTTTTTTTGAAACTATAAATTTTTATCACATGATGCAAGTCAAATCGGCCAAGATGAAAATTGTGCACTACAATTTGATTTTCATAATTGAAAATTGTATTTTATTAAAAGTAAAGTTTTAATTAAACTTCAAAAGTAATATATTTAATAATACTGATGTTTTGGTTAGTATATGTGACAAATATAGGACCACATTAAACCCTGATATTGTCTTATATTTGTCAGGGTTTATTATTGTCCGAATGCACTTGCCCACCATGGATATTGAATAGGGTAAACTAATGTAGATTCAATATAATTTTATTTAGTACAATAATGTGTCTTATTATATTTTACTCCAATAACCTATAAATAACCAATAATATCTTTTATAACCATTTGTAACATATAATTATAAATTATTTTTAACATCTTTACTTTAAACTAGTTAAAAATTGATAACACATGGTAAAAATCCGTTACTAACGATTACAATAATAAATGTTTTGTGTAAAAAATTTAGTTACACCAGGTAACAAGACAAATATATTTTTTGATTAGCCGAAATAACCTGAATTAAAAACGAATTTAAAATTACTAACCATAGTAAATGGGCGAGCATTGCTAGTAAATTATATATTTTCAATCAGTTAGACTACTTTCGGTTAATTTCTGTATGACTATTCACCTTCCTTTGATTGCAAATGTCCTTTATCAACTCTTAATCTCCAGTTTATCTTTTTACCTTGTTTTGTTATATCTCTATCTTCTATTTCACTTACAAGAATCTCATTTCTAATATTGTTTTCCCAGCTCACATCCGTCACCTACAGCCATGCACCATTCTGCCGCCGTACTATTGCCTCGATTTGTCAAGTTATTCTAATCATTACTCTACATCCATGACCGCAAGATCTTAGTGGCTTACTGTGCCTTGAAAAAATCTAACAACATTTTGTCAAATAACCTTTATTAACTGGTAATCTGAACCCGAAAGAGTTATATATTATAAAATTGTTTCCTTTCCACCTCATAGGCAAGCTTCACAAGTTAGAAAAGGTAAGCTTTATTAGCCCGTACTCAACGCTTGAGTAGACATCTCAGAAGTTGCAGCTCATAAATCTTATTGTAAGAACTCCAAATAGAGGTGACAGTTTCTTAATCTAGTTCGGCAAAACACTTTTTGTTAATTTTCTTGGCCCTTACATTTTTCTACAAATTTTTCAACAGATGCTCTGTTGTAATGAGCCAATCAAGACTTGCTTTCCATCTCTGCTTTCCTTCTCGGCTTTCCTTCTCGGCCTTCCTTCTCGGCTTTCCTTCTCAGCTTTCCTTCTCGGCTTTCCTTCTCTGCTTTCCTTCTCGGCCTTCTTTCTCTGCTTTCCTTCTCTGCTTTCCTTCTCGGCTTTCCTTCTCGGCTTTCCTTCTCGGCTTTCCTTCTCGGCTTTCCTTCTCTGCTTTCCTATTGTTCATTTTTGTTCCTTTACTGATTATCTTCACAATATAGTGCCTGTAAGTAGATCAGGTGATTTGTGTGTTCGTCATCGTTTTATAAAGTCTGTATTTAATTAGTGTTATTTTTCTATAGTGTACTTGAACTATTTAAAATATAGTAATTATACCATCGGTAAGAATTATCTTCTTAGCCTACAGAAATAGAAAATGGGATATAACAGTTGTATCTTTTCATTAAACGTACTCACTAAATAGCAAATGTCTTGTCAAAAACAGCCGATAATTAGCGGTTAAATTTTTACTTCTCAGCAAAATTAATGAGAAACTCCACATAATAATAAATCATAGAATAAATGGCTAAATAACTAATTTATCAGAATATATTTCTATTAAGCGTTCTGTAAAAATGTCGAAAAACAAACAAAATAAAACATTATTAAAATAAAGAAAATAAAAAGAATTATTCTGTATGTTGAAACATCTCTCCTATCTCCTTTATTATTTTGAATGAAGCGGAACATAAAACCTTACGTTATAGGCTATATTCATCTCTTGTCAGACCATTTAAATGAGCTGTGACAAAAATGTAATTTCGCGCGTCTCATTTCTCGTCACGGACGCTTTAAATTGATTCTTCATGAAATCAATTTGTTTCTGATCACTTTTTGTAGAATTTCAAGATATGCAACTGATTCCAACTGTCATTATGATTTCCATTAAAATATTTCTGACACACTACATGGCCTGGGAAAGTCAATAAAATGTTGGCTTCAGTAGCCGAAGTAAACGCATAAAGCACCAATAAGACTTATTCTATTGTCAGAACAGTAATAGCAGTTTTCTGAAATATGGTAAAGAATATAAAAACAAAATAGATGCTTGAATTAAATTAAATTTGAAATTTTGAGCATTTATTTCTAACGTGCCGCTACGAGACAACTTGACAACCACTTTGTGTTGCCGAACCTCCTTCGTATTGCTTTCTTTATTAAATATTCCACTTCACAGTCTAGTTGAACATCTTTTTTTACATTCTTTTCATTTTGCTCACTTAGTTACTGTTCATCTTTCCACTTTTAATAATATATACATATATGTTTAAAAATACTGTATATATATATATATATATATATATATATATATATATATATATATATATATATATACATATATATATATATATATATATATTAATAGAAGTATGTGTGTTTATGTGTGTGTGTGTGTGTGTGTGTGTGTGTGTGACAGAGAGAGATAGACAGAGTGAATTTGTTTGTAGTGTGGAAGACTTTAACAAAACAAATGGAAATTGTAACTGTGATAATATATTACCTTATATCGACATAATAATTTATTATATCTTGGTTTACAAAACAAATTTTTGAAACAGATTTTTTATTATTAGTTATCAATTTATTTTAACCACTATATCACTTAGTTGGGACGGTAGCTCACAAAGATCATCTAAACCTTCTTTTCTTACTTCCTACTTATGAATTTCCATTCACAGGCCGGCCATATAATTTTGCTATCTCAAAACATTTTTTTCTGAAAATCAGAGTCATTCCTTAAAAAATTTATTTTATATACTCCTTTAACAGTAAATATTATTCTATGCAAGTAATTTTCATACAAATCAGTTTAAAGACATTAAATTTCGCTTTGACATAATTCCCGTGCAAATCTACGAAGCGTTATCAAAACGTTTAGTATAACATTTCACCATCTCATGAAAACTTGTAGTAAATAATTTATTGAAATCATTTAATCCGGTTAAATTAGCATTTACAGAAACGATATTAAATTTTATGATAGTTTGAAAATGTTTACTTTTAAATTGAAAATTGTTATATTTTTATTTTAACAAGTTATCGTTAGAAAGATACAGCTAGAACGTAATTGCTCTTCTTGCATAATAAAGTTTAGAAAAGTATAAAAGAACTTCAGTAGGCTAGTTGTTAAATTAAACTAAGGAATGGAATGAACAACTTTCAGAAAAAATTGTATGTTTTCCTCGCAAAAGTGGAGAACATTTCCTCCGATATCAACTCTTCAGGAATTATTCTACAAAATATCTCTTTGTTATAGATACAATTATCTTTTTTGACAAACTAGGAATTATTAATAGATACTTGAAAAAATTAATCAATAAATGATGAGTTTTATTTTATCTTATCTAGCAAAATATGGAGTCGAAATTACTTGATCCTGGCCCTGCATACACAATATAGAATCAAATTTAATAGCTCAAAGATTAAAAAAACACCTTCCCGCTTCTCTCTCTCTTTCTTACTCACCCCCTCTCTCACCAGTCTGTTTCCAAGCATTGATAGATCAAGAACTTTTAAGATCCTGCACTAATTGTTGATATTGTCCTCTGAACTTACCTCCATCTATATTTCCAAAATTTTCGTGTTTTTTCTAATATTTTTCTTCGCAGAGACTGAAGTAACATAGAATCTTACTGAGACAGTTCCTTAGAATCGAAATGTTATCTATTTTATAATTTCTTTGATTTATTTTAATATTTTAAATTGCCAAAAGAAGTGCGTAGTAATAATATTTTGATTTTATTATAAAGAGACGTTTTTAAGTGTAAGCAGTGAATACATGCACACGCAAATATAATAAAAAAGGTACTTGCTTAGAATAAAGGTGTAATAATATAAAGAGAACTAAATATATGTCATAAGGAAATTCTGTTTTTACTGATGTATTTCTCTTCAGTTCTAACCATCGAGATAAACCAACAGACTAGAATGAATAAACACATACAAACAAAACTTGAATACTGACCTTCTTTTCATTTCTGATTCTCTTTGACGCTATCAATAAGAATTACCTTTAAATCATTCTTAAAACTATGGTTGTAAACTAATAAACTATAATAACCATAAACAAGAACTGACATATTTTTGTTATATTATTACAATATTATACATTACATAGTAATTAAACCAATAAAGAATCAATTGATTCTCGTCTTATAAATGGTAGACACACACTAAAATTGAGAAATCAAGAATTTAGAATAAATCATAGATCTGATAATTGTAACATTGATACTTACAAATTTGTTACAGGTTTTTTAAATATATAGAGATTTATTCCTCTCTCTTCCTCAAAACCGTTAATTTATTACAATTCAACTTTATTTAATAATAAATAATTTTACCCAATATAATGTGAAATATCTTGGTATCTTAAATATTTATTTTAAAAGCTCTTATTTGAGTTATTAATTACAATCTTAAGAAACAATTATCTAATGAATTATTTTTTTTTACTGTGAACCTTTATTCATTTCGTTATAAGAACCAAAAACTATGAATAACTACAATTCTTAAAAACATCTTTATTCTATAGAAATATTTAATAGAGTTATTTAATCTTAATCACAGCTATAATTTTCAAAAGAAAGGGGTAGCACAAGATTTCTACTTAAACTCAAACTCCAAAACTTTTTTATTATATTAAAATGTCCCAAATAATTTACAAATAAATAGAAAAAACAAAGTAAATTATTCTCAAAAGAATTTTTAAATTCACAGATTTAAGCTTATATTCCACTTATCTTTATACATTACGGAAAACTCCAACCCGCTCCAGGACCCTTAGAGCATTAAAACGCACTTTACAATGACAAACTACCATTTGTCTAGATTTTGTACGTGACAGAGTCGAATATGCTCTTATCAGTGCTCCGCCACATAAAACAAAAATTTCTGGAAGCGTATCGGATTTTGTGCCGAGCCATTAAAAACTAAAATGAAACATTTTCTTTGTTTAATGGCTAGCATTTTATTGCTCCACCTTCCTGCGTGAGACAAGAGCCTAGTTATCCATTTTATTACTTTAGGTTTATCACAATAGGTTTGCAGCTGGATAATAAATTAATGTTTTTATTGCTTAATGTAGTAAATACAACCCTTGGGGCTTTACGTTTACAAATAAATGCAAACCATTATAATAAGGAAAAGTTGCAAAATGCATATTTCGGTGTTATTATTGTTTTAAATAATCCCTTATTTTTGAAAAGACCACTCTCACTACACGCTCTCCCTCTCTCTCCCTTGCTCTCTTACACACACACACACACACACACACACACAATAAGCATATTTAATATAACGTGACATTAAAGCTTGCAGAGATTGTTAATTTCACAGAAAACATTAAAAATATTTAATTGAATCAAATCAAATTACATAGAATGAAATTTTCTTATAAAATTATTTTAAAAAATATAACGAAGCAATAATAAAATTATTGTTGTAATACCTTACTATCAAAATATAAAACAGATATTTTTTATATTTAAAAAGTTTAAAGCTTTTCCTTTTTGCTATTTTTGTATATTTATCGTTAGTTTTGCTTCACGATATCCTCTCAAATTAATTTGTAATTATTATGTACTTTGTGGTTCAGGTTTCGTATGAAATTTCTATTGTTTGATTTTTCAAATTTTTTAGTGTGAGACATTAATTAAATTTCTAACGTTGATTCCATTTACGATTTTCCAATAAATGTAGCCTTGCCCAACCTTTCAGAAGAAGAAGAAAGTAGACAGACGTTTCCCACAGCCTGAATCACTTTATAATGATAGTAATTGTTGAATGACAGCAATTACCCTGGAAAATAACTAATAATTTTGGGTAAAATAATAAAATAATAGTTCGTATATACTGGGAGGTTACAAAGTGATCAAAAACGCTACAAATGGCCATATGTTCAGTTCTACCTTCGTCCTTTATGCAGAGATGACAGGTGGGAAGGTCTGGTGGATTCGATGTACGTGGTTCTTGATGTAATCATAACCCTTCACCATCCTAAAGGTAGGACCCACGACGTCCCGTGGCAGGCCACTGGAAATGGAGTTTGATTTTACGATCACCCCCTAACTTTTGCCAGAAGTTTATCCTTGAGAGGTTTCACCTAGAGAAAGGTCAAATTAGGATATGCAGTTTAGCATAAACAGCTTGATTACGTATTTATGTTTATGTATAATTACATATGCAGCCGGATATATACTTAGAAATGAGTTGCCTCACATCGACAAAATTAACTATGTTTATTTTTGATTCATTTATAGTTCATATCATTGTTACAGTTGTAAAGCCGTAGGTCATATTTATTCAACAGTTTTAGTAAATATAAATTTAAAATAAAATAGCTCTATCTAACCTGTATATTTTTGTTTACTATTTAAAAATAATCACGCAATGTTTTAATATATCGTTTTCTCGGATAAAATTGTTTTGGGGGAAAACCAATTTAATAAATCTATTGAGTGCCATTTTTTGCAGAAGATACTCCTTGTGAGGGATCACCATGTAGAAGGTCAAAACTAGTTATAGCTATTAAGCATAAACACCATGCTTACGTATGGATCTTTATATGCGATTACATGTGTGGCCAGTTATTTACTTAGCATTCAGTTGGCTCACATTTTCTAAATAAACTATGTAGTGCTAGTCCAATAAATGTTGCTTAAGCAATCTCTATTGCCATGCGATTGTTTTAACAAATCAAAGCAATGTATCCTAGAATCGTAAGTATTTACTTTCGAGGAATAAATATGTTGCAAGGTGCGAACTTTCGGTATCCATTTATATAAAACTATTCTTTCGTTACTACATAAGTTCGTAACTAATGAACGGAACAAAACTCTACTATAATGTATTTAATATATTTTCGTCGTCTCGGCCATTCGACGATAAAATAAGTACACTACATAAATAGTGGTCTATAGACCTGTGCAGTTCATTAGAGCCATTAGAACTCTCTATATATGTTCTAATATATAGAGGACGTATGATTCTTTCCATTATAATTATTTTTAAGCTACTAAGGTATTGTATTTACTTGAAATTATGCTGAATTTATATTTTGTTAAGAATATGTAAATAAATGTTAATATTAATTGTTCCGCGAATGAAGCGTAACAGCGTTGAAGCGCCTTGGGGAGCCATTACACATATGAGTGAACAACCCAAATTGAAGTCATTCAACGGAGATGCAAATTTTGTGTAATATTTAAATTTAATTTCTCGCTTGGAAAAGTATTCGTTGTTTATTAATTCCGAGGAAAGTCTTCACATTATTATCATACTTTCAGAAAGATCTAAAATCTAATTTATGTTTTACAAAATTCGTAACAATTTTCCTTTAGTGGTCTTTGGATTAATTTCTTATCCGGGGAACTAAATCTAGTGTTTATTAGCTCTTACAACTTTGCTTGTACTCTTTAAAACTTGTACGACTAACTCCAACGCAATCCTTGTTCGTTATATACTCCACGATACGACCTTAGAAGGAACTTTAGATTTGAACAAACAAAAATTCTAATTTAAGCACAGAAAATTAAACAATGCAAGAATGTTCAGTCATGCTTTTATAGAAACCAATTTTCTCATATTTCCTCAAAACGACTAAAAATGCAATTATCCATACACTTAACTTATATTTTCAAAATGAAATATAATATGTTGAATACAAATTTGGAAAGAAGTAATTTCATAGTAATAAAAATAGATATTTACCGGTCAAAAACAAATTATCTCTAGTACAGCATTACATGTTCGGAATATTGCAATTTAGGAGGTTTTATTGTAAAGCAAAGTGTCTAGATAAGATCATACACACCGTACATCAACACGTTAGCAAACTAAATTTTTATTCATTTTGCACTATATAAAAAACATGCAGTATGTATACATTTTTTAAATAGATTCTAATACGCCTATGTTGTACTGTAGTATAACCCAGTTCTCTAATTTGTAAAGAAACCTAAAATTGATAAACTGCCATGTGTGTTACACTTAAGGTAAATGTGTTTTTTTCTAATTTTTGGGGCAAAGTTTAAATATGTTTGAAATGTACTTAAACTACAAAGCTAGGTATACGAAGTCGACAGGTGATGCCGGTAGGTGATTGCACCAAGTGATGTCGCTAAGGGATGGCGCTAGATGATGCCGTTAGGTGGTGCCACTAGGTGATACGGCTAGGTGATGCCACTAGGTGATGCCGCTAGGTGATTTCACCAGGTGATGCCGCTAGGTTATGCCGCTCGGTGATTCCGCTAGGTGATGCCGCTAGGTTGATTTTACCAGGTGATGCCGATAGGTGATGCTGCTAGGTGATTTCACCAGGTGATGCCGCTAGAAGATTCTGCTAGGTGATGCCGCTCGGTGATTCCGCTGGATGATGCCGCTAGGTAATTTCACCAGGATATGCCGCTAAGTGATTCCGCTAGGGGATGCCGCTACATGATTTCAACAGGTGATGCCACTAGGGGATGACACTAGAAGATGCCGCTAGGTGATGCCGCCAGGTGAGGCCGGTGACGTATTTGTTCGATAGATTCGAAGATTGAACTTAAAAAACCCTTCACATTAAGTCAAGGTAGTTTTTAGAAAACTTTAAATTATTTACATACTCAACCAACAAGGGGCTCCACCTACTTGGTTGAACTATTTAATTTTAAGTTTAACAATCTTTTTCTACTAAGACCAATATTTTTCTAAGTGGTCTTACACTTTTTAAAATATTTACAACCATATCAAACTTTATTGGTGTAATTATGATCATTGTATGAATCATATCTTCCCTGTTGGATAGTAATAGTAAAAATATTCACTATGATATAAACTGTTAAATCAATTTAAACATTTCTGTAACTTTTAGAATTATTTAAGACTAGTTGACATTTTTTTTATTGTTTACCTATAAATGTTTCTACACATATTTCATTTAACTAAACGTATTTGGCAGTGCAATATGTATTTTTATTTGAAAGACCATTCATTTACTTAATTCATTTTTGATGTGTGAAATTGGTTTGATTAGTGTTTGTTTAGGTTTTAAACTCCAAATAATTACTTCAGACAATTTCGTTAAATCTTTTCAAGTAATTTCAATTTATGAAACATAAAATAAAAACATTATATTTTATTAATTTATTTTCTAATAATTTTATTATTTTAAAAATATAAAATCTAAAAATAACATTTATTAACATATAAGGTAGGTCTCAAAATATTTTCTTTGGGCTCCTACTTCGTTGCTACATACAAAAGTAAAGTACTCAAATTTCTAAACTCTACTTAATTTAATTGTTCAATATATTTTGTTCTTATATTGCACTGTATTAAATATTTTTCTTATTTTAGTCAAAGAATATAGCTTACTGGGTTCTTTTCTGAAGAAATAAAAATGTTTCTTCCTTTACAAATGTCTTTCCTTGAAAAAGCTCTTAAGTCACGCAGTCAGATTATGCGTTTTTTATAGTCAACGTTTCCTCTCACGTTTTCGCAGTAAGTAAAAATTACCCGAGGTAAAAGTAGACAATACCTGAAAAACCGACTTAGTGCTTCGTAAGCTGGAAATATGACTCACAAGAACCAACTCCGTTTTTTCATGTCTCAATATATATATAAATGCAATGGAGAAAATTAAACGGCGTATTGTCTTTAAATAACAACATTTATTGTAAATTATCAGATATATAAAAGGTTCCATCAATGTCTTAGAGTAAACACGCCCTTTTTATTAATAACAAGCTGAAAAAACCTAGTAAGAAAGATGGGTGTGAGATTCAAGGGGAGATGAAGAGGATAGAAACATATAAAACATATAGAGAAATTGAAAGGAGGTGATGAAATAGTATGAATGGTTTGTAGATGGAGAAGAGAGAGACAAAAATTCTTACAGTATATCGGAGGGAGTTTGAGGGAACCTCAATCTAAAAGCTCCCTTATGCTAAAAATTAAAGTTATTTTTTCAGCTTTAAGTAATTAGAGTTGATGAAATAAATATTTAAAGTTTAGGTCTTGTCGTTTGTTATTGGTCGCTATAATTTATTGGTTGGTTTATTTCATATCAGAAATTAATTAGTACATGTAGTTTTGTTAATGCTAATATTGTCATTGTTTTGAGAGCACATGAGACTCTTTTTCAAAACAGAATATATTTATCGTAAAGACTTTAGCCAGAAATATTGTGGAAACAATATTGTGGAAATATTATTGTAGAAACTAAATTCATTTCTGTGTAAAACGTAAATAAGTGTATGTAAGCTTATTCATAACATTATGTTTATGCTTATGTTTTGTTATACATTTCCTTTTATCTCATCAGTAAGGCCTATTTCGAGGATAAATGTCAGGACTCTAGCTCCGCTAAATGTCAGGACTCTAGCTGCCGCTAAATGTCAGTACTCTAGCTGCCGCTACATGTCAGGACTCTAGCTGCCGCTAAATGTCAAGAGCCTAACTGCCGCTAAATGTCAGGACTCTAGCTGCCGCTAAGTGTCAGGACTCTAGCTGCCGTTGCTAAATGTCAGGACTCTAGCTGACGTTAAATGTCAGGAGCCTAGCTGCCGCTAAATGTCAGTACTCTAGCTGCCGTTACTTGTCAGGATTCTAGCTGCCGCTAAGTGTCAGGACTATAGCTGCCGTTAGTAAATGTCAGGACTCTAGCTGCCACTAAATGTCAGGACTCTAGCTGACGTTAAATGTCAGGAGCCTCGCTGCCGCTAAATGTCAGGACTCTATCTGCCGCTAAGTGTCAGGACTCTAGCTGCGGTTGCTAAATGTCAGGACTCTAGCTGCCACTAAATGTCAGGACCCTAGCTACCGCTAAATGTCAGTACTCTAGCTGCCGCTACATGTCAGGACTCTAGCTGCCGCTAAATGTCGGTAGCCTAACTGCCGCTAAATGTCAGGACTCTAGCTGCCGCTAAGTGTCAGGACTCTAGCTACCGGTGCTAAATGTCAGGACTCTAGCTGCCACTAAATGTCAGGACCCTAGCTGCCGCTAAATGTCAGGACCCTAGCTGCCGCTAAATGTCAGTACTCTAGCTGCCGTTACATGTCAGTACTCTAGCTGCCGCTAAATGTTTAGACTAGAGTTACTGCTTATATCAAGATTATATTTGTCTCATTATTTCGGAATTTAAATTTCTTTACTTACCTAGGCATCTTTTATTGTGACAGTTTATTTGTTTTTACTTTGGCCTATTTAGACCTATATTTGAACGTGTTAACCTTCCAACTGTATTGAACCTTTTACATGAACCTTATACATGAATCAACTGAAAAACGTAGACCTATACGATGGTTATATCTTTCTATTCCTCCTCCACACTCTTCTTGGATACATCTTGTAGAAATTTTCAATCGTTTATAACATACGTTTTTATTCATCAACTCAGGTGCAAATACATTCTTTTTTAACTTATAGTCGGTGGCAATTGATGTAAATATAGTTTTTTTTCAAATATTTATTTAAATTTTAAATAAAAACTTATAACTATAACTCTATAAACTCTATAACTGAAGGACTGCGTGCTTAAAACCCATAACTTTGGCACTAAGCCAACTTTCCCATAGCTAGAAAATCCATTACATATATATATATATATATATATATATATATATATATATATATATATATATATATATATATAGGCTACATATATATATATATATATAGGCTACATATATATATATATATATATATATATGAAATTATAAAAGAAAGGTTTTTTACAATGATGAACCTCTACAAGAGATATATAGAATAAGAAATTATGGACCACCATCAGCTTCATAAGTTAAAAAATGAAAGCGATAAATTAGTAACAAACAAAAATAGTCCAACAGCACTATTTTTACAGTACAAAGAGGGTAATGGAAAATTGCAATGAAATTCGATTTCTATTTTGCAACTTAATAATGTGATTATGTCATACGTATATACATATTTATCATTATTGTAATTATAAAATAAAAAGTAACCAAAATTAACATTTTCTTTGTTAAACAAGAGTGAGCAATTTACTTTAAAATAAAATGTTATATTACTTGTATTAAATATAAATATACCTTTAGTATAACTACACAGTAAAAGTTGTGACTTTAATTATAACTATATTACATTTACTTATAAACTAAACATTATAAATTTAAAAATATTAAATACATTCTTTTACTAAAAATAAAACTATTAATAATATTTCTGCAATGTAGACCACATACTCAACCTTATTAGTGTCAATATGTAAACATTTAAAGAAGAATGCATATTCCAATAATAAATAGTATTTGACAAAATTATATTTGTTGTAAATTACATGGCTTTTGCATCGATTCTAGTTATTGTTTGTTGGTCATTATCTTTATATCATGCAACAAAATAAATGTGTGACAAGTTTCATATAAAGTAAATAAAAAGTGTGTATTGAATATTTACTTAATAAAAATAGTTATTCACAAACACTATTTAACAATTACTTATGCAAATTATTACTTATTAATCTATACAAATAATATAAACAAAAATATTTCCAAGTCAATTCCAATTTAGATCAACAAAGAAATATGTTACTTTAGTTACTTTGTATTGAATAATTACTATTAATTTAATTAAAGTAACAATCTATGCGTTAAAACTGCTGTTCTACTGCGTAATATGATATCATGTGTTTTATTGAATCATATGTTATCACTTATTTTAAGCCAAATGGGACGATATAATTATTTGCATACTTTGCCCCTTTTGTGAAAAATGTCCTCCTATATTAAACTGAATCTTACAGTTTACTATACAGTTAATCTTACACAGCTATATAAGGGTTTGCTTAAAAGAGACTTTCATTAAATCAACCTTTCTATTTATCAGATAAACGTGTCATGACGTCTCGCAAACAATGGCCTTAATTCAACTAATTTACATAATAATTAAAATTACTGATGCAAATTTTAATATGATCGTAAGTTGTTTACTGCATAAAACTCTATCATCATATTCTTGGCACGTAAAACTATCCAGTCTTGTAGAACTTCTGTTCACTAATTTAAGTACATTCAAACAAATCTAAATAGACGGAGAATTAACACGAAATGTAAAATTACCTTGTAAAAACAAACTAAATTGCTTTAAAACACTAAGAATAATACTGGGAAAAAAGTTTCAAGAAAATGTTCTCTAACCTCTCAAAGACACTAACCTTTATACTACTCTAATTAATAATTATACTACTCGAGTAATCTAATAATATCGATTTCCTCCTAGCTACATTACCTCTGCCTGTGGTTCTACACCCCTTTACCTTAAATCGTACAATTTCATTTTTCTATCATTTGTTTTAAAACACTAAAATAATCAAAATGTATTATTAGTTTCAACATTTTTCAATTACACTAACAAACTAGTGCAACAAATACGTGTCCCTTGATACTGGTCAAATGTAGAGGTTACAAAGTCTGTAACGATTTGGATATTACAGTCTGTAACTAGTTTCGCCACTTAGGATGGCTGGAGTTAATTAGGGATTTTGTTGTTTACCAGAATGCGCTAATATGTCAACAATGTTGTTGGTTGTAGGCTTTGTGCTATGCGTTTGATAAATAACTCTGGTCGAGCAAATCTTTTAAACCAAAATAATATCGTAAATGGATTTATTCAATTGAAATTAGCTTTGTGTTCTCCACTTTAAAAATGAAACTTGTGTGTCAAGTATACAATAATAACTTGATTGCAGTATAATAATAATAATAATATGTATATTATAAATTAAATGGGTTCGAAATAGGAATAATTTGAAAGAATGGAAACCGACAAAATATTTTCCGCTGCCAAAGCAATTCACAACTAACAACCACTCTGTTTACAACAAAAAGAGCTGTATCTACTTGGAAATGCTGACACTGTTTTTGTCAGCAAAGTCATATTAAAGATATTTTGTGTGATAACCTTTACACAAATTTTGCTTTTCGAAATCATCAACATAAATTAATGTACTCTTATATGCGGCAAAAATATCACTGAGGGTGTTTTAAGATTTACTTTATCAATACAGTATATTAAAATAATTTAGAAGAATCCAAAAACTAAGCCTACTTGATTGGAATTTTAATTAACAAGATTGAATTTTAGGAACAAATCAATTTATTTATAAAGTAAAAATCCTCTGTTAAGGCAATATAACATTAACAGAAATTCAAAATAATTGACGAATAACTTTACGATTATGCATTACAAGTTTAGTTATTATTCATTGAGTTTCATATACTCATTGTTAGATAGGTTTTATAATGTGAAATTAGTACCTCATTATCAGTTAAACATTATAAATATTGTTAAAAGAGTTATTTGCACTCTCTTACTTAAAATCTCTTCACAGTCTTGTAACCTTACAATACATCTTCCAGAATATTACATTTATACGATCTAATTATCAACTGTGAACTTTTATTTGTAAAGCACTATTTGTACTTTAAATTTACTAATGCGGATATTTGTAGTAAAATTTGTAGTAAATGCGGAAATATAAAACCATAGTTTTCTAATATATTCGGTTTCAGGTTATGAGAAAGAGGCTTATGAATATTTAATAGCGATAACCAACTCTCAATAATGTATTTCCTCATATATGTTTCAGTCTATCATCAATGAGTAAGTATATATATATATATATATATATATATATATATATAGAGAGAGAGAGAGAGAGAGAGAGAGAGAGAATGAGAGAGAGAATGAGAGAGAGAGAGAGAGGGAGGGAGGTATGTGGAGGGAAAGACTATTTTTATTTTTCTCTTAAACAGGTTTTATATTAAATCACTTTAGTTTCCAACCCTGCTTCATCAAAATGGTTTTAAAGTTGACTTTGTATAAACATTTCATAGTTTTATTACTTCAAGAGGTGAAGATTTTAATGTACAAAAATTATACAGATGAAAATCTAATTAAATAGATATAAAAAACTTTGTCTGATGACTTTTATTGATTTGTATCAGAGTGAGAGCTGTCAAAATCTGTGTACATGTGTCAGAGTCCACGTTAATGTCACTTTTGATAATAAATTATTCATAGAGTTAAAATCCTTTCTCTTTCAATAATATCTGTATTTAGACGTCTGGGAAATCGGTTTGCCAGCTATTTTGTCAGTTTATCAACTTCACCAAGTATTAAGTGGAATACCTCTAACTCGAAATGGAATACTTTAACTCAATAAATAAACAATCAATCATCCGAACTAAATAAAAACTTCAATGTTTATACTCGTACATATTATGCCAGTGAATAATTGAAATATCTTGTTCGTCATAGTTTAAGCGTTCTGAAGGCCATTGTTTATTTATAAGCATACCTTGTTTGAGTATTGTAATAACTAAATTATAACAATATATACAAATTTGCTTTTTAGGCAACAAATATATTCTCCAGTCACTTTAAAAAGAACCTATGACTAGAGGAAACGTGAGGCTATCTTACTTGTAAGAAAAATACTTGAATAGATTTAACGAATGGATTTCGAAAATAGATATGATCTAACGATTGACAAATATACAGAAACCTTAAATATATGTACGATAAACCTTAAGGCTAGCAGGATTTTCCTAAATCTACCGTATCTACAAAGGACACCTACCCTAAGTTTTAACTAAGACAGGGGGAGGTACACTTACTGAGACATACTTAACGGAATATAAAGTTCATACTACTTCCGTCTTCGCTTGGAAGTTTTTTGAATGCAATCCTCAATTCATTTTGAAATGCAATTTTTTCTATATCCAGAAATATTGCATACTTGACTAAACTACCTGAAAACCTGTAATTTCATTCAACTGTTTTATATCACTATCAATTTCTGACTTGACCTTTAATAACTCTCACCGCCTCTGCAACAAAGTTTAAAAGTAAAATATTAAAATCTAGGAATTTAATAAATTGCTTCAATGATATTGCTCCTCTTGTTATGTAATTCCCCTGACAATAATTCCAGGCATTTATAATATTTCTCCACGGTCACATATAAGGGTAACCGCTTGTTGTTTAATTAATTCATAATAACTTTATTTAACCATGTTATTTGACTTTACACTTATGTCGGATGCATTTACATAAATTGGTTTTACTTTGTATCTTAAATGGTCAGGCTTTAGTAACCTATTTAAACTCTACTTTGTTCCCCCTTCGAAACAAAATAGAACACTAGTAGTGCTTGAATCCACAAGTATTTCCTCCTCAATATTTCGTGTTTTTCCTATTTAAACTCTACTTTGTTCTCCCTTCCAAACAAAATAGAACACTAGTAGTGCTTGAATCCACAAGTATTTTCTCCTCAATATTTCATGTTTTCCCTATTTAAACTCTACTTTGTTCTCCCTTCCAAACAAAATAGAATACTAGTAGTGCTTGAATCCACAAGTATTTCCTCCTCAATATTTCGTGTTTTTCCTATTTAAACTCTACTTTGTTCTCCCTTCCAAACAAAATAGAACACTAGTAGTGCTTGAATCCACAAGTATTTTCTCCTCAATATTTCGTGTTTTCCCTATTTAAACTCTACTTTGTTCTCCCTTCCAAACAAAATAGAACACTAGTAGTGCTTGAATCCACAAGTATTTTCTCCTCAATATTTCGTGATTTCCCTATTTAAACTCTACTTTGTTCTCCCTTCCAAACAAAATAGAATACTAGTAGTGCTTGAATCCACAAGTATTTCCTCCTCAATATTTCGTGTTTTTCCTATTTAAACTCTACTTTGTTCTCCCTTCCAAACAAAATAGAACACTAGTAGTGCTTGAATCCACAAGTATTTCCTCCTCAATATTTCGTATTTCTCCTATTTAAACTCTACTTTGTTCTCCCTTCCAAACAAAATAGAACACTAATAGTGCTTGAATCCACAAGTATTTTCTCCTCAATATTTCGTGTTTTTCCTATTTAAACTCTACTTTGTTCTCCCTTATAAAACAAAATAGAATACTAGTAGTGCTTGAATCCACAAGTATTTCCTCCTCAATATTTCGTGTTTTTCCTATTTAAACTCTACTTTGTTCTCCCTTCCAAACAAAATAGAACACTAGTAGTGCTTGAATCCACAAGTATTTCCTCCTCAATATTTCGTATTTCTCCTATTTAAACTCTACTTTGTTCTCCCTTCCAAACAAAATAGAACACTAATAGTGCTTGAATCCACAAGTATTTTCTCCTCAATATTTCGTGTTTTTCCTATTTAAACTCTACTTTGTTCTCCCTTATAAAACAAAATAGAATACTAGTAGTGCTTGAATCCACAAGTATTTTCTCCTCAATATTTCGTGATTTCCCTATTTAAACTCTACTTTGTTCTCCCTTCCAAACAAAATAGAATACTAGTAGTGCTTGAATCCACAAGTATTTCCTCCTCAATATTTCGTGTTTTTCCTATTTAAACTCTACTTTGTTCTCCCTTCCAAACAAAATAGAACACTAGTAGTGCTTGAATCCACAAGTATTTCCTCCTCAATATTTCGTATTTCTCCTATTTAAACTCTACTTTGTTCTCCCTTCCAAACAAAATAGAACACTAATAGTGCTTGAATCCACAAGTATTTTCTCCTCAATATTTCGTGTTTTTCCTATTTAAACTCTACTTTGTTCTCCCTTATAAAACAAAATAGAATACTAGTAGTGCTTGAATCCACAAGTATTTCCTCCTCAATATTTCGTGTTTTTCCTATTTAAACTCTACTTTGTTCTCCCTTCCAAACAAAATAGAACACTAGTAGTGCTTGAATCCACAAGTATTTCCTCCTCAATATTTCGTATTTCTCCTATTTAAACTCTACTTTGTTCTCCCTTCCAAACAAAATAGAACACTAATAGTGCTTGAATCCACAAGTATTTTCTCCTCAATATTTCGTGTTTTTCCTATTTAAACTCTACTTTGTTCTCCCTTATAAAACAAAATAGAATACTAGTAGTGCTTGAATCCACAAGTATTTCCTCCTCAATATTTCGTGTTTTTCCTATTTAAACTCTACTTTGTTCTCCCTTCCAAACAAAATAGAACACTAGTAGTGCTTGAATCCACAAGTATTTCCTCCTCAATATTTCGTGTTTCTCCTATTTAAACTCTACTTTGTTCTCCCTTCCAAACAAAATAGAACACTAGTAGTGCTTGAATCCACAAGTATTTTCTCCTCAATATTTCGTGTTTTCCCTACTTAAACTGTAAAAATGTTTAAGTAAATTTTAGAACAAAAGTAAATTCACTGTTGCCTTCAGAAAGAATAGGGAATATCGACTTGATAGAATCTTGACGGAAACGTCTGGGTGAATTCTATCAGAGCCATCTCATGTCACAATCCCTCCTGATTCATAAGGAATGAGCTAATATTTGTTTTGTTCAAAAGAGTGACGACGAGAAAGTTTGAGACCATTTTATGTAAACCTTGCTTTCCAGCCGTGAATTGATATCCTCATAATAGGTATAGGTAATATTTTTATTAGGCCATAAATTATTCTAAATGGTTTTTTAACCTACAGTGGGTGACATTGATTATACGAGCATGAAATGTGGCACACGGAGGTTTTCTCCATGTTATTAAATCATAACAAGAACTGGAAATACAATATGTAGCTTAGTATATTTTTACTATAATATATATCTTAGGACATGTTCTCACGTAAAAAAACCTGTTTAGGATAGCAAAACAAAATTAATAATTTTTATTTATATTTTTAAAAAACTGTTTGTCAAAATGTATTTTTACACATAATCTCAATTTCAACTATAAACTTACAAATGTTACATTATTTTGCTTACAGGTTGGACAAAACATTATATTTTTGAAATAACATGTGAACTTACTAAATTAATATTTAAAGGATTTCCTGTCAACGTCTGAGAAACCCTCTGTCTATTATCTACATTTCGGCGTTTACATCGCCACAGTTGACACACTTCACTAGGGCAGAAAGTTCTCTAGAAATGAAACATATGCAATTGGAACATCTCACCTTTTAAAGACGATTTTTTTTCCAGATGCAGGCCAAGCACCTCCCAGATGATATCTCTTCTGTTTCCAGGGGTTGTTATATATAAAAATAACGTTTAGTATAACTAAATGTAAATTTAAAAAAGTTGTAATAAAAATTCGTGACACAAGGAATAAAACTCAGGGTTTTGTGTGACAGTACATGCAATAGCACTTCTGGTAAAAGGGAGAATGTGGTGGAAGAGTTCTGAGGTTGAGGCTCGGGAAGTATGCCAGGTTTGTTGACTGCAGATCGAAAAAAGGTTTTTACATTTCTAATATCAAGCGCTGTGCAGCGGCCAGAATGTCCGATGCAAAGAATCTGGGTAATTGTACAGAATACCAGAATCAAACCTAACCGGGTTAAATAATTGACTAAATTTATATATAAAAATTTTAAAACATTATAATAATAATAATATTAAAACTAGGGTAAATAATAGTAAAATGAAGAAAATTAGAAATAACTTTAGACTTAAAAAACATAAATTATAAGCAATAAGAAAAATTATCACTTCAAAGTGGATAGCCTAAATTATGTAAACAAAAAAAGACGGTAATTGTGTAGTATAACAAACTAGGCCTAGATGCCGGCTATTAAAATAATTGTACTTAAAAATAATCAGGAATAAAGAATGTAAATTAAGATGTGAGGAAAGTAAATTAGGCCTAGCTAGGGAAAATAGTATTTATGTAAAAATAAAGATTAAATGTTAAAGTGTAATAGCCTAAGAAATTAGGTTATAATAGAAGAAGTCATATTTGATTTCGGAAAAATCCGCTTAGGGCATTGATTATAAATCTTGTCACTACGAAACGAAAGCGCTACAGTCGAACTTTGGATTAAGAATGTTAAAAAGTTAATTAAATTAAATGAGAAGAAATAAAGTCAAATACGTTATTAAATAAAAGGTAAAAATGCAAAGGACACATCAGAATACAGAAACGCCTTTTATAAAAAGGGAAACTAATCTTAGTTCAGAATTTCCGAACAAACAAAGTCAATTGCCATGGCAACGGCTTTCTGATTGGTCAAAAGTTGAAAAATGGATACTGGGACGTGGGAAGTTTGAAATTGGAGAAGACGGGCCTCACAAAAGGCACGCTATCCAGAATCAGAATGCATTAGGCTCTCAAAGCGAGCAGACGTGTTTTTGTACCATGCGATCAGGACAAGAAAAAATGTGCTAAAAACAGAGTAAAAAGTGCTACGATGTGATCAGGGGAAGGAAGATATATATGAGCAAGGGCTCATATATACCCAGAACAAAATTTCGACCACCAAAATGCAAAATTAAAGAAAATAAGAAGATTGACCGAAATTATGGAGAGACGCCTACCTACCAAGACCCTTGAAGCTGTAACAGGACCGACAGATGACAACATTAATGAAGATAAAAAGATTTCTACAGTACAAGGTTATATAATCAATTTAATTATTCTTTTTTAAATAACATTTTACTTCAAATTATATTAACTTAATTTCAAAATTAAATAAGATGGGAATAACCTAAGGGACTGATTAGTCAACTCTCTTAGGTTACCCAAATTTAAGTAATAAAGATTCAAAATTGACTTTCCATTCCCATCGCTGTGGGAATGTATGGATTAAGTATAAAGATGTATATCTTATATGGCTTTTTCTAAGTGAATTTCTAATGAATAACTTCCAAAGAAGTTAATTGTTCAAGGCCTAGCCTAAAGGCATTACATAGTAATATTAAGTGTTTGAAAAAGAATCAGATTTTAAAATATGTTAAATTTAACTCTACTAATCAAAATTATATACAAAATTAATTATGGTAACTTTGATAATTTAAATTTTATGTAAAATTAATGATAATAAGAAAATTTAAAAACAGAAGGAGATAATAATGTTTAGTTAAATGGCAAGTTGTATGAAATTTTAAAAAAATAATTAGTCAAGAAAATCCTGTGAAATTAAATAAAAACAATAATAATTAATTTGAACCTTGGAACAAATAAATAAAAATGTATATTTTCCAATTAGCTGTGTTTTCATTCTAGATAAGATAAGTTCACTAGGTATCCAGGTATAGTCTTTAAATCACAAGTGTCTCTCAAAGATTCCACTACCCGAAAAGGAGCTTGAACAGGGCTTATCGGAGGCTAATTGGTTTTATCAAAAATTCAGGGGTTGGTTCCTCTGAGAGGTTTATTCCTTGAGGCACAGGTCTATGAAATTAGGTTCGTAGTCAATGGATAAACCATTACTTTCTTACTGACTTAGCAATTGAGGAAGAGAAATAAACAACGGCAAAGGTTATAAAAAGTAAGTCGGTTAGAAAAGTATGGCGCCCAACGTTTGAGGCTCGATGCTTACATTGTAACATCGGGTCAACATCAAATAGAGACAGATTTAAATCGACTAAGGAGCCTAGTGAAACAAAATTAATTAAATAGAATTCAATTAAAATTGTAAAAAATAATAGGAATCATAAAATGAAAACCAAAGAAGTTCTTTAAATTAAATAAGAGTTAATTATAATAAAAATGAAATTAAAAAGAACTTAGAATAAATAATAATAATTAAAAGGAAATAATTAAGTAAAATAAAATTCAGTAGGCGTCGGTAGGGCATAATATAAATAATAATGTTAGTTATTAATGAAAGTAAATAGAATACATAGGCGTTAGATAGACAAGGTCAAGGGAACACTGAACCGGATCACATCGAGCACAATTCTAAATGAATATTTAATTAAATACTCAGTATATAGTAAAAATATAGAAGTAGGAGAAGTTAGTAAGGGAATAAAAGGATAGTTAAATACGAGACTTTAAGATGGCGACAAGACAGAGAAAAGACACAGAACCATCTGAAATGATGGAGTTTTTTAAAAAAATGATGGAGGAACAAAAACAGGAGAGATTAAAAGAGATGGAGGAACAAAAACAGGAAAGATTAAAAGAGATGGAAGAACAGAAACAAGGGAGAATAAAGGAACAAGAAGAATTAGTAAAAAAGATAGAGGAACAAAAACAGGAAAGATTAAAAGAGATGGAGGAACAGAAACAAGGGAGAATAAAGGAACAAGAAGAATTAGTAAAAATGATAGAGGAACAAAGAAAGAAAGAAAGAGAGGAGGAAAAAGTAGAAAGAAAGAAAGAAAGAGAGGAGGATAAACAAGAAATTAAGAATCTTTAGGAAATCATGAATAAGAGGATAGAGGAAATAAGTGAAGGAATTACAAGAAAGAATGAGGAAATGGGAAATAAAATCCAAGAAACTATAGAAAAGATGTATAACTTAGAGGTAACAGTCAGTGAAAATAAACAGACTGTAGAAACAGTTAAGGGAGAAGTCAAAAAAGTAGAAAGAAGGGTACAAGTAGTTGAGAATAAGATAAAGAATATGGGAGAAGGGATAAATATAGCTACCTTGTTTAAATCAAGGATGTTTGAGATGGGTGATAATGGAGACAAAAGCAAGAAGGAATTCTACGGTAGGGAAGATGAAGACCCTATTGATTTCATTAAACACCTAGAAGGTATAATGTCCGAAATTGATCCTGACATGGAGGAAGGACAAAAAAGGAAAATAATGGAGAGACATCTTAAAGGACCAGCACAAGAATGGTGGTTGGCCATGAATATGGAGGAGGAAAATTATGATGAAGTTAAGGAGAGATTCTTTAGCCACTTTTGGGGATCTCATGCACAAGAGAGAATTCGAGGAAGAATCGAAAATGGAAAATATGAATACCATCGAGGCACAAACAACATGGTAAATTATTTCTTAAAAATGGTGAACACGGCGAGACACCTAACCCCGCCATACAATCAGGCGGAGTTAATTATGAAGATTATGAAGCATTATGGGAACAGAATGTATATAGGATGTTCCGGGATGGCGGCTACCGACATAGAGGAGGCGGTAAAATACATCCGAAGGAACATGGAGCAGGAGGCTACCAGGAACCGGACTCAGCCTAGGACTGAGGAACGGGAACCTGAAAGGAGAGGGTTTACACACCAAACGAGAAACCCCGGATACAAGGGAAATTGGAGGCAAGAGCCTTACCCGGTAGAAGGGAGAGGAAACTGGAGACAGGGGCCCTACCAAAGAGAGGGACCAAGAAATAGGCCGCAAAATCAGTGGCAACAACAAAGGCCAGAGTACAGGCCACAAAACCAAACGGAAGAAGGCCCACAGACAAAAGAAAAGAGACCACAAAATCCAGGGCCAAGTGGTCAATCAAAAAACTAAATGAGAGGATCCCTAATGGTAGGAAGGAAAAGAGGAGACAACCATTAGAGATCCAACAACAAACAAAATATAGGAAATATTACCCGGAGAAACAGGGAACAGTAAATAAAGGAAAGGCGGAAGACCTAAAGAACAAAAATAAAAAAACAATACAACAGGAAAATAACAATGAAGTACACCAAAATCAAGAGCGTAGAGTTGGTGGACTATCTCTTGATATTCGTGCTGAATTGTTAGAAGAGGACAAGGAGATTGGCGAAGGTAACCAGAAGAAAGAAACATGCCCTGTAATTGACTGTGAGGTAGAAGGGCACTCTATAGAGGTAGAGATTGACACGGGTGCAGACGTGTCAGTCATTCAAGAAAAGGCTTACAACAACCTCAAGTTGCATGGGCTTAAGTTCCTGGAACTACCCATCAACAATGTGGGAGTTGTAACAGCCATTAAGACTGCACAAATAAAGGTTACCCGGCAATGCTTAATTCCCTTAACAATTAAAGGCATAAAAAGTGGACTGCATCTTCATAGTGGTCTCCAAACTTCGGTCGGAGATGATTATGGGGTGCAACACACTGTATGACCTAAAGGCACGGATAAACATGGATAGACGCTTTGTGACATTCGAAATAGAAGGGGAAATGGTGTACCAGGACTTTAAAAGTAAAATACAAAAGATAGAGGAAAATGAAGAAGTCCGAAAAATAAGCAAGATAACCCAGGAAAAAGAAGATGCATCAACAATAGGGCATCAAAGCAAAAAGGAGGGGTTAATGCGACAGTGCGAGAAGCAGGGGCACTGCCGAATGAATGAAGGAGGAAATGGACAAGAAACAAGTAAAGGGGAAATCTTAAATATAACGAACGAATATCAAAGAAAAATAAAAAATGAAACAGAGGAAAAATTAAACAAAAACAAAAAATTAAAAAACAAAAATGAAAATATAATAAATAAGGAAATAAATTTAAGACCTGAGGGAGTCAAAACAGGAGATAAAGAAACAAAGGACATGGAAAGAAGAGCTGCAGCTGAGATTAAGAGCAAACCAAAATATAAACAAGGTAAGGCCGAAATAGTGCCAAAAAGGGGAAATAATGTGAGTGGAAAAATAATAAATAAGAAAATAAATATAAATAAAAGTATAAACGTAGCGTCGAAACAATTAAAAGGGGGGAACAACGAGGTTAAAATGAATAACCAACAAGTAGCTCGGAAGCCCATGACTAAGACTTTAGATTCTGGAGAGATAACCCAAAGGAAAGAAATTGAAATTAAAGAAAGAAAAAAGAAAAACCCATTTTCTAGTTCAAGAGTTCGAAAGTCAATTAAAATGAGAGCCAATCCAAATACGAGAAGAACCTTCATTTCATTACAAGTCAAAAACAGAAAAATAAAAGGTAGATTTAAGGAGAATAAGGGAAAGTTAAGAAATTGGAAAAGGAGAAAGAAGAAATAGAAAGATAAAGCTGGACGGATAATAAGAAAATATTTAAAGAATAAAGGATAATAAGGCAAGGTAAATAAAAAATGATCCATCAGTGACATAGGGAGTAACGGTTAAGTAATAAAAATAAAAATGTAAAATAAATCTAAGTAGTAGATTAAAGCAGTAACATAATCCAAATACATAGGACAAATAATATAAAATCAGTATTAAATGTGAAAGAAAAAGCCATATGTTAAATGAACGGGATTCATTGAATTTATTAAAGTAAAGGTTGTGTTAAACAACAATGAATGTGTAAAATAAGGATTACAATATACAATATTGTATAGTTAATATAAACTTGAAATAAGATTAAATAAAAAAAGAATGTGACTAAGGACAGGAGTAATAAATGAGTAAATAGCATGTGAAGTGACTAATGTGACAATGATATATATGAGTGAAAGGGACAGGAGAGTAAATTGTGAACTTTAGTAAAATTAATTAAGTTATGAAGATGAATAGGAATAGTAGATTAATGAAAGGAATATGAAAATTTTAATATAAACTAGTATAAGTGTTAATGTTACTTTTCACAAATATGTTATTAATTATGTTTATCTGTTTCAAGGGAGAGAAGAACCAAAATTTTCATATATTTAAAAAGGGGGGAATTTTGCAGCGGCCAGAATGTCCGATGCAAAGAATCTGGGTAATTGTACAGAATACCAGAATCAAACCTAACCGGGTTAAATAATTGACTAAATTTATATATAAAAATTTTAAAACATTATAATAATAATAATATTAAAACTAGGGTAAATAATAGTAAAATGAAGAAAATTAGAAATAACTTTAGACTTAAAAAACATAAATTATAAGCAATAAGAAAAATTATCACTTCAAAGTGGATAGCCTAAATTATGTAAACAAAAAAAGACGGTAATTGTGTAGTATAACAAACTAGGCCTAGATGCCGGCTATTAAAATAATTGTACTTAAAAATAATCAGGAATAAAGAATGTAAATTAAGATGTGAGGAAAGTAAATTAGGCCTAGCTAGGGAAAATAGTATTTATGTAAAAATAAAGATTAAATGTTAAAGTGTAATAGCCTAAGAAATTAGGTTATAATAGAAGAAGTCATATTTGATTTCGGAAAAATCCGCTTAGGGCATTGATTATAAATCTTGTCACTACGAAACGAAAGCGCTACAGTCGAACTTTGGATTAAGAATGTTAAAAAGTTAATTAAATTAAATGAGAAGAAATAAAGTCAAATACGTTATTAAATAAAAGGTAAAAATGCAAAGGACACATCAGAATACAGAAACGCCTTTTATAAAAAGGGAAACTAATCTTAGTTCAGAATTTCCGAACAAACAAAGTCAATTGCCATGGCAACGGCTTTCTGATTGGTCAAAAGTTGAAAAATGGATACTGGGACGTGGGAAGTTTGAAATTGGAGAAGACGGGCCTCACAAAAGGCACGCTATCCAGAATCAGAATGCATTAGGCTCTCAAAGCGAGCAGACGTGTTTTTGTACCATGCGATCAGGACAAGAAAAAATGTGCTAAAAACAGAGTAAAAAGTGCTACGATGTGATCAGGGGAAGGAAGATATATATGAGCAAGGGCTCATATATACCCAGAACAAAATTTCGACCACCAAAATGCAAAATTAAAGAAAATAAGAAGATTGACCGAAATTATGGAGAGACGCCTACCTACCAAGACCCTTGAAGCTGTAACAGGACCGACAGATGACAACATTAATGAAGATAAAAAGATTTCTACAGTACAAGGTTATATAATCAATTTAATTATTCTTTTTTAAATAACATTTTACTTCAAATTATATTAACTTAATTTCAAAATTAAATAAGATGGGAATAACCTAAGGGACTGATTAGTCAACTCTCTTAGGTTACCCAAATTTAAGTAATAAAGATTCAAAATTGACTTTCCATTCCCATCGCTGTGGGAATGTATGGATTAAGTATAAAGATGTATATCTTATATGGCTTTTTCTAAGTGAATTTCTAATGAATAACTTCCAAAGAAGTTAATTGTTCAAGGCCTAGCCTAAAGGCATTACATAGTAATATTAAGTGTTTGAAAAAGAATCAGATTTTAAAATATGTTAAATTTAACTCTACTAATCAAAATTATATACAAAATTAATTATGGTAACTTTGATAATTTAAATTTTATGTAAAATTAATGATAATAAGAAAATTTAAAAACAGAAGGAGATAATAATGTTTAGTTAAATGGCAAGTTGTATGAAATTTTAAAAAAATAATTAGTCAAGAAAATCCTGTGAAATTAAATAAAAACAATAATAATTAATTTGAACCTTGGAACAAATAAATAAAAATGTATATTTTCCAATTAGCTGTGTTTTCATTCTAGATAAGATAAGTTCACTAGGTATCCAGGTATAGTCTTTAAATCACAAGTGTCTCTCAAAGATTCCACTACCCGAAAAGGAGCTTGAACAGGGCTTATCGGAGGGTAATTGGTTTTATCAAAAATTCAGGGGTTGGTTCCTCTGAGAGGTTTATTCCTTGAGGCACAGGTCTATGAAATTAGGTTCGTAGTCAATGGATAAACCATTACTTTCTTACTGACTTAGCAATTGAGGAAGAGAAATAAACAACGGCAAAGGTTATAAAAAGTGAGTAGGTAAGAGCTGGGAGGAAACCTATGTCATGCCACCTATAAGAATTACCTAAATTAGCTAATTAGCTTAGAAATCAACTGAGTGACTATATATATATTTTAACACTCTTAAAAATAACGTGTTACATATAAATTCATTTATATATTTAATTTTTATTAAATAATTATATCGTCCCAATATAACAGAATTTTTTTGTTTTATTGGTGTACATTGTGAAGCTAGCGTAGGTGGTGAGCGCTCCTAGCGGGCGAAATAGAAAAATATCGTACGAGTTAGTAACTTAAGGTAATTAACCACCTCACGCCATGTGACGTAAGCATGAGGCGATACTTCTGAACCAATCAGAATATTCATATATATAAATAAGGTTGGAAGTTTGTTTGAAAATTTCAGTTAGCACGTTCTTGCAACGACCCCACTTCTCCAAAAGTCTTTGAACAAGACGGACGTGATGGCATTTTCGGACATAACCTAGAAATTAGTAAGCTTCCAGTATTCAAAATTTAAGATGTCAAGGCCGGTACCAAATTTTATTAACACAACTAAAGAAGAAGTCAGAAGCGATTATTTATGTTTTTCCAATAAGTAAAAGTTTATATCATTTCCGTTTAAGAGCGCTGATTTGCAAGAGCGATGTGCAGTGATTAGTGTACAAAGCAATGTTTAATGTATTATAGTGTTTTACAAGTAATGTGCACAACCAGGTACGTTTTAGATAATAATAAAGAAAATGTGTTTTAATGTTAACTAACTTGAAATTTAAATGATAAACGGTTAACACATGAACGGTAGAAATTGTCTTTTGAACATTCACTGCTAAAATTAAATTGGGAAAACGTAAGTTACTACCTTCTCGATATATATAAATTTTAAAGGTTAATAAGTAATTAAAATGTATGGAATAGTTAGCAATAATTAAAAGTTAATTACTCGACACATTGGTGTCATTTGTTATTTTGTAAATTGTCATTGTTTAATAAATTGTATAACTTTGTATTTTAAAACTTTAAATTCTTATTTCACAAGTAACCTAGTTCTAGCTTCAAGATATGAGCAACGTCCCAGACAGACAGTAATTGCCTGTGCTGTAACGGAGAACTAGAGCCCATGGTAAGTAAGGTTAATTAATTTGTTAATTAGTAATAACACACATTTTTAATAAAGATAAAAAACTTACCCGTTGGAACTAGGGCTAGACCGTTACAATATATATATATATATATATATATATATATATATATATATATATATATATATATATATATATATATATATATATATATAATTAGGAAAATATAATTTTACTAATTTTTTTTATTACGTTTACTTTAATTAATTTAATGATTTATTACAAAAATAATTATTACCAGAATTTAGTTTTTCATGACTTTCAGCTAAATGTTTATGTTTTAACTTAGTAGCATTACGTAATATGTAAAATGGATAGTAAGTTTAAACATAAATGTGTTGTCGAACTGCATAGACAACAAAAAAAAACAAGTAGATATAACTGAACAAGACCTTCTGAAGGTTACATATATAAGCAGACAGGTATAAAGAGTCAGACAAAATAATAATAATGCGGGCTTGACAAGACATAATATGTCCAACTTTAAACAGCAGTTACTATCATAGTGAATAGCTCATTTTATTGTTTACTACTTTTAAAGTATTAATGACTTATTAGTATATTATGTTTTATTTAGAAATGTAGTCTCAATTTAAGACAGCATAATTTAAAATGTCCAACTATAACAAGTGTATGAAAGTTGGATGGATTAATGAAAGATATTGTAACAAATAAATAAATTTAAATAATTGTATATTTATTTGTGTTAAATTTAAATACAAAACAATAATGAATGGCGTATAAGGGGACAGCGTAGTAATAATGTAAACCCATTCAAAGATAGCATACATGATTTCCAATTATAGGAAAATGAAAAGCTTAGAAAATATGTTCACGCTCTTAGTAGTTACCTTTCAAATCTTTAATTGAACTAGTTAAATTGAAATATTTGTTCAAGAGTTTTAATTAGTAGCCATCCACCATAAAATTTAGGCAGCGAGAAATACATTTGGCCTACTTTATGTTATCCTAATAGAAGAATCAAATTTAAAATCTATTTCATCATTCTGGAATTAATTTATTCACTTTATCATTTATTCACAATAATATAAAGACTGAAATTTGAGAGTTAAATCATAACATTGAACTAGTTAAGTATAGGATGGAACTGATGAGTCTAACGCTTTAAATTCCAAAAGTGATTGAAGAAAACGACAAACACAACGTAAAATCAAAGTAAACCGAATGGATAATTATAAGCAAACCTTAACAGCCAACAAGACAATCCGTACGACGCTATAAGGCACACAGTATATATAATCGTGCGCATATCTTGGAATAACAGTGAATCTAAGGTTGAAGCAAACAAAGGAAACGCTAATGAGAGTAGAAAAAGGAAGTGGATCGATCAGCGATTTGAAGTTCTCACGCTTATTTACGTAAACACCCACAAATTACTATAAAATCAGGCGGCTCAAGTACTATATAATTTAAGTTCTATTAAAATCAATTAAAGCAAAGCCATTATGAGAAAAAAAAAAATTTTAAATTATCCATTTTATTAATATCTTGTACCGAGCATGTAACTAACGGCGAAGTAACGATCGATGGGTGAGAAGAGATTCAATAGGCTACTTCAGCTGATAATTCAAGCAAACAAATTGAAGATAAGAGTGGACCCAATTTGACTCCATAACCTGCGTCTATGGTTAGGATTTCAACTCATCAGATCTCCCGCAAATAAAATCAGATCAGCCATCTTAATTTTCAACGCTCGCCAACGTTAATGGACATGAAGTAGAATATAAAGCGTATTATGCAAATAAAATGTTAAACGAAAGTATGTTTTTTGATAAAAATAATATTGACATCAAAATTTATTCCTCATAAATAATTAAATATAATTATTGACTTTCATAACTTGACATAAATAAATTTTGTACTATCTATGCTGCCTAAATATTTGCTGTTCGTAAGTAACTTTTCAACGAATAATATTAAACTTTTACGCATCAAAAATGTACAAATAACTTGGTCAAGAAAATCCTAAAGACAAAGAGATAGATAAGGCAATGCTTCAAAAACATCATGCACAAATAATGCAAACGGAAATCTGAATGCATAATCTCTTGACGTGAGTGAAAACGCTCCATTTTTCAGATGAGAGCCATGGTTCATTAGTTTTTAATTACGTTATTACAGAAACTTCATAGTAAAGGTCTATCTAGCGTCTCAGGTTGAGAAAAGCTAGGTAACTGGGGGATGAGAATCGGCGTGGGCCTATGAATAGGTTGAGACAGCCCGGCTAAAATATCCCATTATTGACGCATCGGTTATTACTCCACTTAAAAATCTTAATGTAATCAATACGCATTATATAAGAAAAACGTTTATACGGTTCTTAATTACCATTTAAACAAATAATTGCATGTTTGTCTTATGTTAATCGACCGATTTTATATGTTATTACCTACACCAAAGGAAAGTTACGCTATACGAAGCGTAGCCTGTAATCACACTTAAAGTCGATCGAATAACATTAGACAAACACTTAACTGTTTGTTTAGTAATAAGTAAGAAAACCGTATCAACGTTTTCCCATATAATGCGTATTGATTAGATCAAGGTTTTTAAGTGGAGTAATAACAGATGCGTCACTAATGGGATGTTCTCGCCGGTCTGTCCCAGCCTATTCATAGGCCAAGGTCGGTCTTAATCCCCCATATACCTAGCTTGCCTCACCTTAACCTGGACGCCGTTTAAAAAATTTGGAGTATTCTCAAATATACATTATACTAACGTCCTTGCAACTTGGAAAATATATAAACATATAAACATGTGTAAATATCACTGAACGCATGAATGTAAACTTGCGTACGTAAATAACTATAACTCTTATTACATAGAATTTTAATAAATGTTTTCTTTTCTTTGTTATCATTTAATAATTTTTGCAATCACTCTCCAAGTATTTGTTAATTAATTTTGAAAAGAAACGAACTCCATCTGTTCATAGTGAAATTGTAAAAATTCGTCCTTTACTTTGGCGAAGAAACAGAAACTGTGACGTAAAGGAATTAATTAATGTTTAACGAAATTTTACAACAAAATAGGCCGCAATACAATAGATGTTGCAAACATAATTTCTTCTAAGAGAAATTTATTGTTTAAAATAAGTCCAGCTTGGGAGAATATGATGAAGCAACATCAGGGTACTTGTTACTAATACTACTTGAATTGTACCTATAGGACAAAGGTTATATATGGCACATTCGGCAACTAATATAAATGATAGAACTTCGTGAACTTGCTATTGGCCGCTGAGTTCTATGGGCTAAAGTTAGTAAATGTAACACAAGGGATGAAAATATAGAGAGATTTCTAACTTTTGTATACCTACTGATCACATAGATGGCCGATTTCTAAGCAGAATGTAAGAATGATGCTGTCTAGAGCTACAGTACACACGTCTTTATGGATCTAAGGTTACCTTACCAATATGCGATAATAATGCCATTATATATAGACAGTTCCTTATTTCAGACAAGATAGAGGGAGTGTATTATACTTAGGGGGAATGAAGATTTGAGAGTGATGCAATGGGAATTTTGCAAGTTTGTAAAAATGTAGACCTCCAAAGTCTAGGTTAAATGTCAACCCTGGAAACAATTTTCAACATCACAAAAATGAACTTCACAAAAAAATATTTTTATTTTTAAAATACTCCGTGATTTTAAAATTGTAATTTCTAACCGACACATTGTGTGCGCGCGTGTTTTTTGTGTAAGTGCTCAATCAGTTTGGTAATAGGCTGTGGTTTTACAAATAAGCCTAGTGGGAGTAGATCGACCTATTTAGGAGTATAAAATACCAAATTTCAAATAAACTTTAAACTTTAACATGTACTATTGTGTGCAGTAGTACACAATTAAACAGTTAGTATAAACAATTAAGTAGTATTAACTGTTAGTACACAATGCAGCAGTATAAACAATTGATATATGTAAATATATATTTATACCTATATATACTGTTAAAAAATTACACAGTTAAAATTTGCAATTAGAAAAAATTATATGTATATAATATGTAGATATGTATATATATGTAATATATAGTATATATTTTGTATATAAAATTGTATATATAGAGAGAGAGAGAGTGAGAGAGAGAGAGAGAGAGAAAGAGAGAAAGAAAGAAAGAGAGATGAGAAGTTTGAACTGCTAAATATCAATAGAGCTGATAACCAATTTTAAAAAAAACATTAAAAACTGCAAAATTTGTTTTATAAACCTAGTTTAATAACAGTAATGAATTGATATTGCAGTTTATACCGCAAATAACTTTTGCATTTAGCTAACACCTAGGTAATAAATAAATGAAAACGTTATTTGTTGTGTAGAGGTTTTATTATTTAAAGTAATCATGACACCACAGTTTATTTATTTAGTTATAGACTAGTATTTGTTTTATATAACAATACACTTGCCATTAAGTTACATAAAATAACTTTGTCTTGACTACTACATTAAAATTCTTGGATAAGAACGTAATTGAAAAGATCTCGAATGAACTTTTCTAAAGTCAGCAAAAACTCACTTAAATAAACTTCTCATTAGAAGCTATTCATTGATTGCTTAGAAAAGGCAATGTCTAACTCAACGTCGAAGTGACTCGGTAAAACTATTAACACAAGGTTTACGACCTGAGTGCTTTAGGTTAAAACTATTAACACAAGGTTTACTAGCTGAGTGCTTTAGGATAAACTATTAACACAAGGTTTACGAGCTGAGTGCTTTAGGATAAAACTATTAACACAAGGTTTACTAGCTGAGTGCTTTAGGATAAAACTATTAACACAAGGTTTACGAGCTAAGTGCTTTAGGATAAAACTATTAACACAAGGTTTACGAGCTGAGTGCTTTAGAATAAAACTATTACCACAAGGTTTACGAGCTGAGTGCTTTAGGATAAAACTATTACCACAAGGTTTACGAGCTGAGTGCTTTAGGATAAAACTATTAACACAAGGTTTACGAGCTGAGTGCTTTAGGATAAAACTATTACCACAAGGTTTACGAGCTGAGTGCTTTAGGATAAAACTATTAACACAAGGTTTGCGAGCTGAGTGCTTTAGGATAAAACTATTATCACAAGGTTTACGAGCTGAATGCTTTAGAATAAAACTATTACCACAAGGTTTACGAGCTGAGTGCTTTAGGATAAAACTATTAACACAAGGTTTACGAGCTGAGTGCTTTAGGATAAAACTATTACCACAAGGTTTACGAGCTGAGTGCTTTAGGATAAAACTATTAACACAAGGTTTACGAGCTGAGTGCTTTAGGATAAAACTATTAACACAAGGTTTACGAGCTGAGTGCTTTAGAATAAAACTATTACCACAAGGTTTACGAGCTGAGTGCTTTAGGATAAAACTATTAACACAAGGTTTGCGAGCTGAGTGCTTTAGGATAAAACTATTACCACAAGGTTTACGAGCTGAGTGCTTTAGGATAAAACTATTACCACAAGGTTTACGAGCTAAGTGCTTTAGGATAAAACTATTACCACAAGGTTTACGAGCTGAGTGCTTTAGGATAAAACTATTAACACAAGGTTTACGAGCTGAGTGCTTTAGAATAAAACTATTACCACAAGGTTTACGAGCTGAGTGCTTTAGGATAAAACTATTAACACAAGGTTTACGAGCTGAGTGCTTTAGAATAAAACTATTACCACAAGGTTTACGAGCTGAGTGATTTAGGATAAAACTATTAACACAAGGTTTACGAGCTGAGTGCTTTAGAATAAAACTATTAACACAAGGTTTACGAGCTGAGTGCTTTAGAATAAAACTATTAACACAAGGTTTACGAGCTGAGTGCTTTAGGATAAAACTATTACCACAAGGTTTACGAGCTGAGTGCTTTAGGATAAAACTATTAACACAAGGTTTACGAGCTGAGTGCTTTAGAATAAAACTATTACCACAAGGTTTACGAGCTGAGTGCTTTAGGATAAAACTATTAACACAAGGTTTACGAGCTGAGTGCTTTAGGATAAAACTATTACCACAAGGTTTACGAGCTGAGTGCTTTAGGATAAAACTATTAACACAAGGTTTGCGAGCTGAGTGCTTTAGGATAAAACTATTACCACAAGGTTTACGAGCTGAGTGCTTTAGGATAAAACTATTACCACAAGGTTTACGAGCTGAGTGCTTTAGGATAAAACTATTAACACAAGGTTTACGAGCTGAGTGCTTTAGAATAAAACTATTACCACAAGGTTTACGAGCTGAGTGCTTTAGGATAAAACTATTACCACAAGGTTTACGAGCTGAGTGCTTTAGGATAAAACTATTACCACAAGGTTTGCGAGCTGAGTACTTTAGGATAAAACTATTACCACAAGGTTTGCGAGCTGAGTGCTTTAGGATAAAACTATTACCACAAGGTTTACGAGCTGAGTGCTTTAGGATAAAACTATTAACACAAGGTTTACGAGCTGAGTGCTTTAGAATAAAACTATTACCACAAGGTTTACGAGCTGAGTGCTTTAGGATAAAACTATTAACACAAGGTTTACGAGCTGAGTGCTTTAGAATAAAACTATTACCACAAGGTTTACGAGCTGAGTGATTTAGGATAAAACTATTAACACAAGGTTTACGAGCTGAGTGCTTTAGAATAAAACTATTAACACAAGGTTTACGAGCTGAGTGCTTTAGAATAAAACTATTAACACAAGGTTTACGAGCTGAGTGCTTTAGGATAAAACTATTACCACAAGGTTTACGAGCTGAGTGCTTTAGGATAAAACTATTAACACAAGGTTTACGAGCTGAGTGCTTTAGAATAAAACTATTACCACAAGGTTTACGAGCTGAGTGCTTTAGGATAAAACTATTAACACAAGGTTTACGAGCTGAGTGCTTTAGGATAAAACTATTACCACAAGGTTTACGAGCTGAGTGCTTTAGGATAAAACTATTAACACAAGGTTTGCGAGCTGAGTGCTTTAGGATAAAACTATTACCACAAGGTTTACGAGCTGAGTGCTTTAGGATAAAACTATTACCACAAGGTTTACGAGCTGAGTGCTTTAGGATAAAACTATTAACACAAGGTTTACGAGCTGAGTGCTTTAGAATAAAACTATTACCACAAGGTTTACGAGCTGAGTGCTTTAGGATAAAACTATTACCACAAGGTTTACGAGCTGAGTGCTTTAGGATAAAACTATTACCACAAGGTTTGCGAGCTGAGTACTTTAGGATAAAACTATTACCACAAGGTTTGCGAGCTGAGTGCTTTAGGATAAAACTATTAACACAAGGTTTACGAGCTGAGTGCTTTAGGATAAAACTATTACCACAAGGTTTGCGAGCTGAGTACTTTAGGATAAAACTATTACCACATGGTTTGCGAGCTTACTGCTTTAGGATAAAACTATTACCACAAGGTTTGCGAGCTTAGTGCTTTAGGTTAAAATAACTAAATCCCCAACGGTAGTATTCTACATAGTTTTATTAAAACCTGTTTTTTTTTCTAAATTGTCTAAATCAGTTCCTCAATCGAACGTATATAATATCTTTCTAAGTAAATAGATAAATGTGATACTGGATATGTCGCACTATTTAAACTCGATAGTATGAACGTACGGCACATTCATGCGGATCACGTGGGTACAAGTATTTAGTTTAGGGATTTTAAGAATATCTCTATGACGGTTTGAAAGGATAGGCAGCAGTTTTATTGAAAAGAAAGACAGCGATATAGCACAGGATCGATACAAAATAGGTTTCGATTTGTTTGTAAAAGATATGTGTGTCTATCTAAACTCATAAGGAAGTGGCACCGTAAACAAATAGCGCTGTTGCAAAGCAGCCGAAATAGATTTTTGTTGATTTTATTTTGGGGGAAATAATCGGTTTGTTAGAGTTTATTGCAGAAATATAACCAACGATAGAGAACGCGATGATATATGTTGAAAATGCTTACAGAGTCTAGAAAAATGTATCCCAAATAGTGACTAGAGGAGAATGTGAAACTGTTAAGGTGAGCAAAAAAAGCGTAAAGTTGGATAACGAGAGTGATATAGTGGTCGATGTAGAACACGCAAAGGAATCGAAGGCAGGTATGAATTATTATTTATTAACTCACTCAATAAGGAACCATAAAACAGCGCAGACTTGCTTACCCGTGAAGCGAAATGTGGGGAAACGCACATTATAGAGCCTACGACACCATTAGGCATTTATTATTTCTGCCAAATACAATAAACTTGAATCCGAACTATTTCTTATTGCCATGACCTCGATAACGATACAGAGTGTGCTTATTGGGTCAACTCCAACGTTCTCTGTGACACAATGTCATACTCTAACAGTTTTTTAGTTTACTGTTTTCTAAGTTTTTTGTATTACAAATATGATAAATATACCTAACAGTTTCTGTTTCCGTAATAAATATTATAACTTTTATATTCAATACAGTTTTTTGCTATTCTTAGCCATATATTATCTGTATGGTTTCAATTTTCTAGAGCTTTCGTATTTAAGAAAATAAATCTAATAATATATGACTGAAAGTTGTGTTTATAACTGCTCGTACTTTTTTTAATCGGCTGTGAAACTGCTGTCTATAAATGAATATAGTAATAAACTGTTCTCTTTCTTTTCCAGTATCGTATAAAAATAGTCATTTGAGACATTCATCACTTTGACTACTACTTTAAGTAAAACAAATTGTTAGCCAGTACCTAATTGTTTTTTGTTGTACGACTGTAAAACTACGTAATATCTATTTCTTCCTATTTTAAATAGTTTTAAATTTTGTTTATATTATTTTCGTATATTTTTCTTAATGTTTTTAATAACTCGATATTGAGATTCATTATTTAATATTCTTGTACTTATTATAAAAAGAACATGAAATTGAAAATTAATTAAATGGAATTACTTAATCATTAGTAGGTGTAATGGTAGAAAATAAAAATAAATTAATTACAGCTGATAAAGAGGTGCTGCTGCAAACACGTTCCCTTGTTTTCTTCCTATCTGAAATACGACGGTAGATAAATAACCTGCAAAGGGTGAGTGAATTTTGTTCACGCCTTCTTTGCAGTAAAACTTGCCAGCAGCGTAAGGTGTCTAAAACTAAAAGATTAAACTTTGCTCTATGGAAAAAGACATTTTCTAGATATAAAGCTAGATAGGTCGTTTTGTTATTAAACCTGAACAATAAACTTGTAAAAACAAATTATTTTTTTGAATTTATACTTGAATTTTAAATTATTAAATGGATGTTACCTATGGCACACATTACAGAAGTTAATTTGTCAGGTAGTTACAAAAAGTAAAACAGTTTATAGGGATATGGAAAGTTTTATTCACATATATTTATATTTCATGTTTCGGAAAACTTAAAACATTAACGCCAAACAAAACAACTTCCTCGTTATTTAGATGTCGTAGAAACTAGCAAAAACTTATCGTAGAAAGTCCAAAGTTATTACTTTTGACATTTAAGTACTTCGATTTGTTGCACATAATTATCAGTAAGGTTGTGAATGATATATGTAGAAGAAAGACAGTGAAAAGTTAGTAAATAATGGGTAGATGATACTAGAACAAAATAGCTTATTCCTTCGCACAAGGGTGAAGTTGAAATTGAGGATTATTCAATACTCATCATTTCTACTACGAATTGAACCTCAAACTCATGACTATCTCGAATAGGGTGACTAAAGTGTGGGGTTATGATTCCATGACCTGTGGTACAGTGGTATAGAAACCTTTCTGTAAAGCTTGGGTGGTTCCCTCCTTGGGACGAAACGAGTGTTCCAAGCAGAGCCTACTATTTCTATAAATACTCAGATCCAGTATAACGTCCTAACAGCTCTTTTCCGCTACATTATCCTTCGTATTGCTTAGGTAAGTTAGAAATAGAGCTTCAACTACTATGGTTGGCCTTACCTAAAGGCTTGATTCTCATATTGGTGTCCTGTGTTTGACAGAAGAATTGCAACCACACCTCACAATCGACACTAATTTGTAACATCAACAGAGATGTATCGATGACACCTCCTATTTGTACCAATACGCGCGTGAATCATTAATAATCATATTGTTACGTACACTATTTCTATTATTATTATTACTTTTTATTAATGTTGATTATATTAATTTTTTATCATTTTACTATTATTATTATTATGATTTTTGTTATTATTGTTGTTAATATTTTATTTAAAATGGGGAAGGTAGACAACGCAAACTACTCTAGTTGTGGCGACGGATCACTAACAATCCCGAACATACCTTCTTAGTATGCTGAAGGTAGCAAGTGGAGATATCAACGCTGGGAAGCAACGCCGGGTCGATAGACTCAGACAACATTGTGGACATGATGCTGTATAGTCCATCCAACTGGATAGAGGTAGCGGCATACATCGAGAGAATACTGGCGAATTAAAATGAAACCGGAAGATGGCCGAGGTCAAGTCTTGAGATTCTATGCTCAACACCAGGCCAAACAATAGCAGTTCTAGATATAGAAACCACTGAGGTTAATAAAGGGCTTACTGACCAAGAACGATGCTACAACAGGGATACCCTGAACAGATCTACAAAGGGCCAGAAAGGAGGAAGGCTTTATTAGGTTTTGCATTCCAACTCAAAGCAAAAAAAAAAAAAAAAAAAATGTACATATATATACATATACACAATATCAAGAGCACAGTGGTACAATATATTACAATGAAAATATAGGAAAGAACCCCAATACCACAAAAAATAATAAAAAATAACAAATAAAACAAGTTACTTAAGATTAAACCTTTATGTACATTTTGATGACCATGTCGTCATCATCATCAGAGGGTCTTATTACAAAATTACAATCTCGCAAACAAGAAGTTGCAAACTAGAATGATAGATCATTCTATTCATTCTAGATGAATGATAGAATCATTTTAGAATGATAGATCATTCTAGTTTGTAACTTCTTGTTTGCTAGATTGTAATTTTGTAATAAGACCCTCTGATGATGATGACATGGTCATCGAAATGTACATAAAGATTTAATCTTAAGTAACTTGCTTTATGTGTTATTTTTGTATTATTTTTTGTGGTATTTGGGTTCTTTCTAATATTTTCATTGTAATATATACATATATTAAAAATATTTTATTTCAATTCATAGATTGAAAACTAATGAATTCATTGAAAATATAACAGCGCTATTGGTATTGTTCTAGATTTATTTTGTAAATATTTAGCACTGTTAAGGTGTCTATTAATGTAAAGCAACAAGAGGTAAGTTACAATGTGTAAAAGGTTTTCTGTATTGACGGACGTGTAGGCAATAAATGAAGAGTATATATAATACGGATAAACATAAATATTCTCATTATTTGTTATTTCCATTGAAATATAAGAAAAATATATTAAGAGTACGAGAAATGTATCTGTTATACATGTAATATCCCTTACGGATATATTTAGTAACTCGAGCTAACTTATAATTATCGTTGGCTTAGTAGACCCTTTCATTTATGATAGTCTGGAATTTTAGAAAGATAATATGAACCAAAACAAAACTCTTGAATACATCTTTAGTAAAATTTCTGTAACATCAGTAATAAAACGTACAGAGAACGAATTAACACCTAAAATGTTTGCCATGAAAATATTGTGATCAAGTAACAAGAAAACCTTTAAAGCCGTGGTAAACCTCTTATATAAATAATTAATAGCTTAATTGGATTACTAGAGGCACTATATTTGCGTGAATACCTGTGTAACGGAATAACAACAGTTCGTGCACTAAGAACACATTTAAAATACATTTTACACTTTAATCTATTGTTTGCTTTAAATCTACTACATGTTTTAAGCAGTTCTTTCCTGTTGTAGTTGAATCTTCTAAAATTCACTTATTCTCAGTTTGTGTTTTATTTCACAATGCATGCAATTTTTTCATAATACTACCGAGAAATAAACATAAAGAACTTATTCCTTATTACGTTGTGTAACGTTTAACCTTAGAAGGTTGTAATCTTAAGACTTATTAAAACTATTGATAAATTGATATCACCAAAACTTTAGTTTTAAGTAACTGAAATTCCAGTTCATTTACGTACAACACCATGGACGTCAGGAAAATAATTTCTTATTCAACTGAAATAACATTTTCAGACAAGACGAAAGATCGTGTTACAAATTTGAGTAGGTTCTTACATAATAGAAGAGCTCCATAAAATTGTTTTTAGTTGTTTGCTTTTATTTTGCTTAAAGTAACCATGTTTACCAAAGCCAAGTTTCTACACCTCTATTTAAGGAAAAAGTCACTTTGTCCAATATTTAGAAAATATAGTTTGTGTTTAGAATGAAATTTAATTTATACTTCTGTATAATGTCTAAATATAAATGATCGCATATGCAGACAAAATGTTGTATGGTCATGCTCTGCAGGGGAGGTTGAACCTTTACTTGCATTGAGGTTGAGGAGTTGCATGCTTTTGTGGGGTGTGGTGGTGCGACCGTTGTAAAGTGTTGAAGCGGAGCTAGGTTGTCAATGGAAATATGATAAAACGTAAAACCAATAATGGCATATTGAATTTTAAAACTACACAATGCTTGAAATAGTCCATGTGAAACACGCTTAGCCCATTGTCCAAAAGTTATATACAACTTGCTTAGAATCTACGACACAATAAAATCAATCAGCTGAACTTAAACGGATAGGTTCGTTTTGTATTTTACCCAACTTTATTAAAAGTTGTTCAAGTGTCTATAATTTTAAATTTATAGAAATATCCGTATATAAATTAATTATAACAATAGCTCACAAACTGTGATATATTTTTAAGACTAAAATATATTTTGCGTAGCATAATCACACAATTCAATTAAAATGTATAGTTTCTTTATAATTTCAATTGTTTAGGAATGCCTCAAATGGAATTATTTTGTAAAAGTAGTTTAGCTTTAAAATAAATATATTTAGCTTTATGCATGCTACCCTATACTATTTTGGTACAATTTTTAAAGCTGCTCTAACATAGAATTTGTGTGTTTTCATATATATATATTTTTTTTTCTTTTCGTTTAATGTATCCTTGCTTCTTTAGATTCTTCAACTTTTGACTAGCAAATAAACTCATATGCTATTTAACTGTCCGACCAGAGTATTCGTAGACTATTTGACAAATAAACTGATTTACAAGTAAACTCCAATTAAAAAGAAAGGAATTAAACTTTATCACACTTATAATCTCTATGTTTTGGCTTTCCCACAAATGACGTTTATTATTTTTGTGATTACAATAGTAGTATTTTAATAATAGCTACCTAGTTTTCAATAACGACTTTACTTTTTCTATACCTCAACTTTTAACTGGTTATGAAACTATCGTGATACTTTCGACATAAATATAATTATATAAGGGCGATGTTTATGAAAGAAGTAATGTTTAAACGTTGAGGAATCAGAGCTGAGAAATTAGGACGTATAGTGCAGACCACATAACCGTGCACTTGGTTTTGATAGATCACAGAAGGCGGGACCAGGGTAGAGGGTCAGTATAAATACTTGCCTACAAACATAATAAGGTTTGTCGAAATACGGACATGCAAGAGACGGTCGATATTAGATAAACTGGCTTCGTAATGAAACAACAACATTCTTGAGATACGTGTATCCATGTCGGATACAAAAGCTGTTGATATAAAGAATATTCTCAATAAGTAACATGTTTTCCTGTGGTACACGCAAGGCCAAGTGTACGGTGACTTGATCCACACTATTTCTAGACGGCTATTAAATTGCAACCATTTTACGAGAGCGTTATTTGTTTTTACTCTCTGCTGTTAAAAAGCTTCATTTAATTATTTATACATACAAGATTGATTGGTAACAAGTATAATATACATGCAAATTGAATCACCAAATGTTTACTAGAGATACGAGTATGTCTTTAATATTATGATAATTTGTTTGACTAACTAAATTTGTCCCAATGAATGCTGGCACTTTAAACATGATTTTAATTTTCAGCTTGTCTCTTTTTCTTTATACAAATGGCTAGAAACATTTGAACTTTCAAATATCATTTATTAAAAAAGGTACTTAAAACAAAACTTGAATTATTATTGAAAAGATAATGATAATGCTGAAAAGCTTTACAGTTGAATGTTATATATATATTTTTTTCTCAAAAACATGTGAATTAATATGCAAACATGCTTGTTTCTTTCAAAATTTCTAGGAAAAATATGCAGGGAATGTACCATTATTGAGGTAAAAACAGTGCTTTCATATATTTGGCTATCTTTGTAATTTGTTGAATTTAAAATAATTCTGTAAATTACTTCACTCAATAGTTTCAGGTTAAAATTGAAATTATTATTTTTCGCATGTATTTAAGTGTCTGAACATATTTTCCTAATTATAAATGTATTTATGAATGAATTATTCTTATTATGAATATTTATAGGAATCCCTATATACCCTATATTCAAGACAGTGTATGATACATTCTAGTGTATCATAAAATCGTACCAGTCTGGATGTGAAGTAAACTTGCGTCTAGAGAGACGCGGAAGGAAGTAATGAAAAGGGTGCTGAATGTGGAATCAACTTGTTACCTGCACAAAGGCACAGAAGTAATATAATATTTCCAGAAAATGAATGCACTACACGTACAATTTTGTTGCTGACATTAGAAATTAGAATGATTAAAATGCAAATGTCAGAGTGTAAATTTTGAATAAAGGTCTCGAGATCACGTGTAATTTTGAGTTATGAATAGCTTCAATAAATTGTTTTCTGTCTGCGGAAATTAAAAGTGTCATTTTGCTTGGTAAAAAAATCTTTTTTAATTGAAATACGCATCGGTTCATCTTTATATTTCCGTTTTGGGTGCGTAGCTATTGATCCGGGATTCACAACCGTTGTTCTGAAGCGTGAAATTATACGGAAACGTTATCGAGGGTACAATCCTCACGTTGGCATAGCTCTTGAAGGTAATAGACACTGCAGAAACGTATGCTAGCTAACTCAATAGATTTATTAGATCCGACAGATAAGTAATATTTTAAATCATTATTATTTATATAAATAATTACTATCATTATTATTGTTTTTCTCGTTTTTGTTGTTGTTATTATTGTTGTTATCGTCGACGTCGTCGTTGACTTTGTTTTATTGTGTGATGGTTTTGCTGTTATTATTATTACAGTGAAACCTGTCTTAGATGGACCCTGTGTTAGACGGAATCCCGTCTATCGCGGAAAACTTTAAAAGTCCCGACTGTCGCCTATTTAATTTACCTGGTTAATAACCTTGATAAGCCAAAAACTGTCTAACGCGGAAGCGGAATAAGCAAAAGGATGAGTGATTCGTATTTACTAAGTCTTAGTTCTGCATAAGCCGGAAAATCTGATAATATATATGCTGTAAAATATAAAGTTACAATAACTTCCGTTTCGATAAAATACAATTTATAATATATTTTTTTACCATAACAAAATTCACAGATAGGTCTGCCTAATTGTAACCGATCGTATTTATTTCTGAGAACTCTGTAACAACGTTAAGGATTGCTGATATGCACAAGATAACGCAATGGTTTACTAACATCCACGGCTAGTCATATTGATGTTATATTGAAAGGCGAGAGACCGCTTCATTCTAAAAGGCAAAAAGCATGCGCAAATAGAAGAAAAAGAAGAAATTGAAGACGGAACAGTCGTAGAAAACAAAATAAAAACATTTAAAAATTGTGAGTTAGAAAATTTCGCTGTACGTATTAACAGCCCGGAAATGCGTCACCATTTGTTACAACTAAAAACAATAACTGAAACACTAGCACGTAAAACTAACCTTTTAAAACAAAAGTCAATGCTAGATTTTTCAAGCCTAAATGATTTTCTTTTATTTTTACGTAAGCCTACTATGTACAGTATTTAGCCTAAATACAGTAAGAGGAAAAATATAGTTTTTAATAAATTGCATCATTAATTCATAAATTTTGTTGACAAGTGTATAAGTGTTTTAGTTTTATAGTTTTCTATTAAAAATGTTTTGTGAAGGAGGATAAAAGGATGCTGCATTAAAAGGTAAGATTTTTATTATGTAATGTAGGTTTTAACATTTTCTGTAGTGTGCATAGCAACACCACCTAGAAAACAAGGTTTGCGAGTTGTTACGTCACAGGGCACAGGCTACGGGTTGTCATTAGGCAATCAAGATAATAGATATTACTGTAGAATGACGTTTATTTAGACGTTAAAATGTGATAGTTTTCTTGTAATTTAAATACACTTGCTTTATATGTTGAAGTGTTATCTCTGTAGAAAATAAACAGTCAGTACTTAACCGGAAATAAATAATTAAAATAAATACTGTATTAGAACAAATGTAGACACGATGACAATTAATTGTCCGTTATCTATGTGGTGTTGGTACAGCGCCATACAGAAATTTACTTTTCTACTTTTACTTCTTTATCTTTCGCAGGTTGTTTGAAATTATAATTGAACAATAGGTTTTTATGTTTTGTTTTTTCACAGGTTTTATTATGATGAACTACTTAAAATGGACGTAATAATATTAAACTTTTAGTTGATATTCTACCACCAACTAAACAAAACTATGATGTTTGTATGATAATGCTACTTCCGAAATACAAACATAGTAGACGCTTGAGGAATGGAATGTTTTAATGTGAGTAGTAACTCCTGAAATAACTAATTTATTTCTCCAACGTCCCCATTAATTACAACTGTAGCATCCGATCCAGTGTATCATTTGTAAGCACGGTATCTTGGTATGATATGTACGAGGCATAAATTTATTTCTCTTTTACAAGGAGTGTTTTCTTCCTTTTGTACTTTGGATAAGATGACGTAGGCTACATATTTATTTTTAGTCACATTATTCACAAATGCAAGAGAATGAATACATTATTAGGCATATTTCTAGTATTATACTTTATTTTTATTATTCTAGAATAATTAAGAACTTCTTACCGTTTTAATAAATACATTACTATTTAAAACGTTTTACTTTGATTATTAGGGTAAGTCGAGGAGAGTTGATCACAAGCAATAGTTCCGTGATCTGACGCTGAATAGTGATGTGACTCAGTCAGTGTTTATAGTATACGGTAGTAACGTCCCGTAAAAGTTGTAAAATTGTTGTGGATAGTTGCGGTTCTAGAGGAGAAAACAATTTATCTGGACCGTTGAAATTATAATCTGGTTTAAGGTATGTGGGTTTCAACATGGATCACGTATGAATTTTCTAATTTCGTGGTATTATCTGTTGTACCATATCTTAAGGAATATTCATAGCCTCAAATAATTTCCATGCGTTCACGTTGGGGGGGGGGGCTGTTAGGGTGGCCAACTCTCCTCGACAAAATGAAGAGATGGCCACTTTTTTTCAAGGAGAGAAGACCATACCCGGACTTCTTCAGTTGTCGCCCATTTGGTAGTTTAACCTTCGAGCAGGCACACTTTCTTCTTTTACTAATGAATCAGCATCCAATGTTATTAAAGCTATTTCTATTAGACTCACAAACTTTTCTTCCTAGATAAATGCATTCCTTGCAAATGTTCCAGGAGTATAAACTTCCTGTGTCTGTGTCTGCGCAAGTGCTGACACAGACACTGCCAGAGATTTGTTTAGGCAAACTAACAATTGATCGAGATAGTAGGTAATAACTCAACCTGATAAACGAATACCAGACTGAATAATTGTTGTTATTATTAATGATGGAGATGGCTGTTGTTGTACTTGGCTGGTACGTACATTACAGGGAATGCATGTAGAATAAAACCTATCGCCGCTGTAATTTCATTCTGTTTATCAAATTATTATACCGAAATAATTTTAGTTAATTTTTAATTTTCAATAATGCAAGATAATATATCATTAGGTAGGACTTGAGTTATAAATGACGTAATACACTTTAAAAATATGGTAGATGAAAATGATCTAAAGGACCTAGTAGTGTTCCTAGTTAATTGATAAAATTTGAATAGATTATTAGTTCCATACAAATCTCACTGACAGTAACTCCATCTAAACTACTGAAAAAACTTTCACCATTGCCGTCTATCTCTAACTCCTCTTCTGCACTTTCTCATCGCAGAATCGGTGGCTTAGAGCTTACATCTGCAACAAATATTTAGGAAAGTATAGCTAAATTACAAAAGAAAAGTTTCAAATCTGAGAAAGCCGTCCAATTACAGACCCCTGGAAAACATCGATTAGGCCTTAAACGCAAACGTAAAGAATCAAGTAGCAGTGAGGAATCAATCGATACAGTGCCATTGGATGACGACTCTGATTCTCCTGAGGATTTGTCAGTTGTCGAATTCAACTCTATTGGTTGCGGCGACAACTACAATGATACATCTTCAAAGGACGAATGGTTTGAATGCGCCCAATGTAAGAAATGGTGTCGTGACAACTGCTCCTCTTATCAGACATTTGCAACTCATGTGGCTTGATTGTTACAAAAAAAATATAGGATAGTCTTAACCACGTTTCATTATAGTTAAAAACTTTGGATTAAAAAATACAATAAAAATATGGACTAATTAATAATTTTAAGAACAATGTTAAGAACTTATACTTAATTTGATTTGTTAATTTGTATTATTTCATTTATGACAGTAGTTCATATTTCAAGTAAATATTTTCTTTCGCATTTGTTTTTGTGTTTGGGTATTTGTTAGTCTAATTATATTTTTGTATCTTTTATACCTATATTTTTGAATTTTTGTAAAAATGTATTTTATTTATTAGACTAATGAAATATTTGTAACTTTTAGGGTCATATTTTTAAAACTATTTGTTCTATTTCTTAGCCTAATTATATTTTTATACGTTTTATACTTATATTTTTGTAATTTTTGTAACAATTTGGTTTATATTATATGCTATTAACGTTAATAAACTTAAGAATTTCAGCAAAAATGCTTTTCCTTACATTTCAGTCTTACTTTATCGATTAAGCCCAGGTGGCCATCTATCATAAGGTTCGTGGTCATCTCTCCTCGAAGCTTAGGGGAGATTGCCACTTTGCAATTTTTTAAAAAAATGCGATTAAAAAATGTATTGAAGGACGAACATTATAAACTTTTACATCAGAAATGTAAATTAATAAAGCAAATAAATCATATTTTTCAAACGTATTTTGTTGAAATGAACGATTTTATAACGGTTTTACAAAAGGGTGGCCATCTCTCCTAGACTTACCTAAAACAATTCTTAACCAAAAATGAACGTTAAAAACGTAAGCTATACACGAAAATTTAGCACGTGTAGTACTGACTACAAAATTTAACAAAAGACTTGTGTTATTGTATTGGTCATATTAAAAGAAAAATCATTTGCAAACTTTGTTTCTTCGTTTTTATTAAAGCTGATAGCAATGTTAATGACATTAAAAAAATCATGAAAATTAGTGCGGGTAAAATAGTTGTCCAATAGTATTGTATTGAAATACAATTTTTTCTCGTTTGCCTTACAATAGAGTTATGAATAAACTTATACACTTATATGTAAAGTAATATGTAAACTTTAAGGCTATCTATACCAATTCAGGATTATCGTACTAGCTGAGAATGGGTTGTAGCTTCCAAACGACTAAATAGTAGTTGACTAATATGTATATTTATATACTAAATATAAATGAAATATATGTATGTATGTATATATATTTATATTTTTTTTTTTTATAATTTACGTTGTCCATTATTTTTTCGTTGCACTGACTTTATGAGTTAATATATTACTATTATAAATTCTTTTTTAGTATTTTTTACTAGTTTTCAATACTTATATATATATATATATATACCATTTTAAAACAATAAACAAAGTTGATAAAAATTATCTTTTTAACTACTTGTAAAAAAGCCAAGCACAATTTTATTTTAACCTTGTGTGTTGTTATTGTTGTTCAAACCAATTTCTCACTTGACTTGAAATGACTTTATAGCTGATGAACTAAATTGTTGATAATAATATTTTATATCTAATCTACTACAAGATTAAAATCATTAAATTCATGTTTACGCTTTAATCTTTTAAAAGGAATTGAAACAATGATTATAAAAAAACGGGTGAAGTAAATGATGTACTGTATTTTTGAATAATATGACAGTAAACCTTAAATTGCATCCGTTTTTCAAAAATGTATTTTTTCCGTTTAAAATGTAGTCACATTTCCAACATTTTTAGTTGCAGTGGAGTGTCGTTAAGTGGATAACAGAGTTATGGCGGTGTAACGTTTGAGAGAAAATTCTTGAATTTATCTTGCATTTTCTCTTACCTTAAACATATGTCTCACTGTAGGTAGTGCAGTACGTAAGTTATAAAAACACATTTAATATGGAAGAAAGGTTTGTTTACCTCTGTCGAGGTTTTAGTTCAACAGTGGATTTAAAACGTTTTGACATATCGCTTTCGGAATTATTAATATATTTATAATCTTTCTTACAGCCTATCTTTTTAAAAAGAATTAAATATAAAGTCAGATGTTATGATTAGTTGATACTTTTGCCTAATGATTTTGTTTAATCTGTATCTAATTTATTTTGCCCTTGAATGTGATCACAATTAGAGTTTATTATAACTTTCGTTGTCACCTCTTCCCATTAACCAAAAACTAGGCAAACACGCTCTTCGTCGAAATGAAAATTGTATGAAGAAATAATATGAAGGACATAAAGTAGACCATATTGGACAGGTGGCAATAAAATGATAAAATGTAGGAAAAGGAAACCATAAACTATCGAGAACACTTGATCTTTGTCGCATTCTTACTTTGGAAGCTTGGACATTTAGATAAGTTTCTTTCAGAGCTATCTATAACATATAAAGAAGTACTATTATACCTATTATATATTTATAAATATAAATATATATATATATATATATATATATATATATATATATCATCCTATTAGTATATTATATATATATATATATATCATCCTATTAGTATATTATATATATATAATAGTAGCAATATTGTGAAAGATCAAAGTAATGTATTTGGTTAAACTGTTTAATGTATCCATCTCTTAATGTATGAAAGAAAATATTTAGTTACATTAGCAGTTACTATTACTATCATGTTTCTTTAATTATAATATATTATGTTGATTTGTTGTAACACTATCCGAGAAATTTAAATATAAAACTTGAGTTCGAATATTTGCCATTTAAAAAAAGAGTTTTATTACATCTAATTTTAACTACTTAAATTTTATTGTCTAATGAAGTACATGACACAATGAAGGGATTTCAAACTAGTAAGAACTACAGAGTTCTACAAGGAGAACTACAGAGTTCTACAAGGAGAACTACAGAGTTCTACAAGGGGAACTGCAGAGTTCTACAAGGAAAACTACAGAGTTCTACAAGGAGAACTACAGAGTTCTACAAGGAGAACTACAGAGTTCTACAAGGACAGAGTTCTACAAGGAGAACTACAGAGTTCTACAAGGACAGAGTTCTACAAGGAGAAGGAGAACAGAGTTCTACAAGGAGAACTACAGAGTTCTACAAGGAGAAGATAAACTATGACAACGAAATTCAAGTATAGCTACAGACGGACATATTTCACTAGCAGCTGCCGACGTTTAAAAGTGAAAAGAAGTATAATTGCAGATAAAGAAGTATAATTGCAGATAAAGAAGTGATAAGAACTGAGATTAAAATGAACCTCATGTGTGAAAGCGACAGAAGGGGGAAAATAAATGGTTCGAAAAACATTTTAATTAATGCTTGTGAAAAACAAGGACGGAAAGAGGTGAAACTTGGGAACAGATGAAGCTGCGCAAAAGTGATTCTGTTACTTTAATTGCACGTTCAACTGAGTACTTTACGTGTTCTTGACTGTAAAAAACTGCAGTTGTAAAAAACAGAAACAGGAAGGTACATGTTTAAACATATAAGGCGAATAATTTGATTTAACGGTTTACTCTACTGGAAAGCCTTTTTGAGAAGATTCTTTGTTTCCTCATTTCTTTCAGATCTACTTCTTCCAGAATATTATCCTAGCAATCAATAAAGTAGGCCTACTTTTTGTTGCTAGTTTTTAATATTAGTTTCTTTAACATCCAAATCATGTTACGAGTCTGTATAACTTTATTTCATAAATCAGTGGCAGCAAGATATGTTCTATAAGTTTGAAATTATCACGTGATTTATTTATCCCCTCTATCGCCACACCTCAGCAATGATAATTATCAATGAAAGAAAACTAACGAGATATTTGAAAGTCGTGAGGATTCATTTTTTGTGTTCCAAAATTGTAAACTTTGTCATACTACGTATACAGTTTTTGATGGCTCTAAAGTATGGGGTTGCTCAACTAAATTCAACTAAATTTACATCACAGATATTTAGAGACTTTCAACCGCAATAGTGAAATAGCCAAGACATTAGTTTCTTCCATGTTAGCCTAAAACAGTTAAATACTCCAGTTTATTCGAACTATTATCATACTACTGTCCTAATATTAACCCAAGGGGATAAAGGTTTACTGTAGCTTATGCTATGTCTTCTTCAGATTTTTTATTAGACTGTACAAAGCACAAATACTAATTCAAAGCAGTTTCCATTATCTCTACATACCGTAAAATATAATAAATACAGTCTGTTCTACACGAACGCCGTCTGGAGAGCTATCAACGATTATCGTGCAATATCTTTATTTCCCTCTTTCACTTAAAATGATGTTTTCACTTTATCATTCCACAAATCGACAAAGCCATTTTGAGATCAGGTGGGACGTAGTGAGCCCGGAGTTGCGTTTGTTCTTGCAAAGTGTTACTTCAGTAATAGGTCACACCAGACAAAACGCAATCAAGTCGAGAGAACGGCCGTTATTGGAGTCTCCCATTCTGTTTAATTTCCTTAATGTACCACTCCTTTCTCACAAATCCTATTCTGTGTCCGTGTAGCATTACCTTGCACTCTTTTATCATTTAAATGATTAAAAACTACTTTCATAGTAAGGTAGATGGATGTCTACTAGATATATGTCTTGAAATTATCTTTTTAATACATCATTTTCCAAATAATATATATATATATAAATTGCGTTTATAACAAAAATGATTCTTTTATAACATATACCACATTAAAAAAGCTTGTTAAATATTTTTTTCAATCTATATTTATAGTACCAGTCTTTGTTACTAAACAGGCTAATTTTTTTTATTTTCGCATTTTATCCAAACTATTTATGGGTAAAGAGAACTAACGATATACAAATATTACTGTCCCCAGAAATTGTTTCATTGTTTTTAGGTATTTTGTAATTGTTTTATTACCTTTTTTAATGCATACTTCACGTACATTGCGAAAAACATTTGATTTGATCTAATGATATAGAAATGTCTTAAGAAGTCAGAAATGAAATTTAATACTGAAAAAATAACCTCACTTCACAATTATCTCAAAATTTATAATCTAATATTTTTGATAAAAGAGATAGTACATTGCACAACATAGCTATAAAGTATTCCTTAATATACATTTAAATATACTGAAATATAATTTGCTTACCTTAACGTAGCCTAACAGGACGTGTCTTCCTATTTTGACATATTTCATTGCCGCACCCAAGATGAAGGCTATGTGTCATTCCACACATCAGCTGGTTTAAAAAAATAAGAATCTAACCTACCCTGCTACATTGAATTTCTACTATAACACATTTATATTGTATTATAGTATAACTTATTGTTTTTTTTTTACGATGCTTTATTTTATAGACATTTGCATTTGTTATAAAGTGAAATTTAGCTCAAGTAAAAGATCTATTACTCTCTTTTCTTCATTTTTATATTGTTTTGATGAAAGTGATAAAGCATAGACCTACTCCATTTCTACCTATGTCAATTTTTAAAATATGAGACTCTTTACAATTTCGAATTGTTTCTTTTCAAAAACAATGTTTGACGAAAATATCGAAGAAATTTAAATTGTTTGACCTGATAAAACGTCCAACAAGTAATCCCAAAGCAGTTATTTTGACATTCAGATTAAAATACATCTAGTTGTAGACTTTTACGTTGACATTTAGACATAAAGACTACATGATTCCATGGAGACTAATACAAATTTATTAAAAGAAAAGTATAAAATGTAAGTCATTTTACAATCATGCATCGTAAGTGTAACACTAAGGATAAAAATATTCACAGGACTTACCGGCAAATTATCTATTATATTTCTTTTACCGTGAGTATTAGTAAATAGTTTTTATAAAAATACGTTTACATCTAAGTTAAGGAATGTTACACTAATGAACACATTATGTTCCTAGTTAATTTCAAAACAGTTTAAATACACTGTTTTTAGGAATAAGTTTACACCTTGTAAGAGATTAACAATAGGAATTTGTCTATAGATTATCTTTACTAATAATATATTATAATATTAAATAAGTAAAAACATTAGAATAACCTGGCAAAGCAAAAGTTTAGGGTTTTTTAAAAAGCCTAAAAAGAAATAAAATATTAAAAAAGTTGAAATCTGCAATTAGTAACGGCAATAAGAAATTTTGCAAAGGACACATAAAGGACTAGGTTAGAGTTTTTGTTATATTTAGAAACTAAAAAAGAGCAAAAGAAATCGTTGCAGGTTCACCATCTTAAAAGAATAATACTTTAAAAGGCTCTTTACTTCAAACTTTCATAAAATAACGGTTAGTTTGAATGTGTTAACTTACAATTTTCAAATTTGATTGGTACGAGCCAAAATCTTTGTTCATTGGCTAGAAAATTTAGCGGGAAGGAGAAGGACGCGCTACAGAAACTTAGGTGCAGAGAAAGTGATGTAGTCTTGCTTCGATCGAAAAATAAAGTAGTCTTCCTACGATTGAAAAGTCAGTAAATGAAATTCATGTTTAATATCTCAAGAAGATTTCTTTGGTACGTAAAAGAAAGATTAGTTCAAGTGGTTAGCTATTAAAATAAATGTACAATTTTATACAAGTTTTTTAAATAGTATCTTTGAGCCAGTGTGCCTTATACTAGCCTAAATGTAAAGTGCCAGAGAAGGAGAAGCATCGAACTAAGGAACAAAGATTAGGATGAACACACACTTGCAGGAATAAAGTCACTGCACTTAAGTATAATTTTATTTTAAAACAAAAAGACTAAATTTTCTGGCCAATAGGAAATATTTCAATAGCTAAGTTCAATACTAAATTCATTTAAATACAGGCGATTGTTAAATTTAAACAAATAAAAAAGGCCAATTATTAATTATATATAAATGATGCAATTTCAAGAGGCAATAACTAATTAACGCCCCTAGAAAATTAGGTATATGGAACTTTAATGCTATTTTATTTAATATAAATATAAATTGTTTACCTAAATAATCTGTTAAATAAATAATAAACTAATTATAAAGGTTAGGCCTATATTTAAGAAGGTAAATTCTTCTTTGATTTTGATTTTGTTTTTTTATATTTAAATACATGGTATATTAATAAATTATTCAGTATTAAAAGAATTGTAACCAAGTTTTCTTGCTTTATTGTTGCTATTAGTAATTATGGTGCCGTTTATATAAAAAAAGGAAATGTGTTTAAGGTGGGTCATAGAGTAAAGTAAGATAAGGAAATTACATATAAATAAATCATAAATCGAACAATAACTAAACTGGAACTCATCTATTATAAATAATCTAATGACTTATTCATAAAAATAAAAACATAATCATAAACATAACATAAAATCAACATAATAACAAGTAAGGAAAGGCTTGTTATAAATTGGCACCCAAACATGGTAGATATATTTTAATTTGGCGCATAAACGTGAGGTTTATGTTATAATTTATGTACCTCAATTTTTTATGCAAATGAAATTATATGTGTTTGGGAGAGATAGGGAAAAGGGAATATGTATGCGAAAACAACTTTACCTGTTATATTACAGAGTTTTAAAGTAGGTCAGAACAATAAAGAAAGAATACAGACTACTCGGATTCGAAAACAAACTTTTCTTATAAAACAAGTTCGAAGAGAATTGGCAGTTAGAATGTAAAACAATTCTCAAAAAACATTCAATGCATTTATAACATTGAAGCGATTACGTCACATTAAATGGCTTTGTCCAGAAATGTCTATGTCTGCATAGTACAATGTTTTAAGGACATTGTTATTGCAATGTTTTGGAGTAAAGGATTTCTAAATTTTCATGACGAGATGAAAAATTAGCACTAACAAATATAAATAATAGCTCTTCTGAACTCGGTAATTCGACGTCGATTGGCCACACTGGCGTGTTTTGATGCTGGAAGATCAGTATGAAAAGTCGGCACTGGTTAACTTTTCTAGGCTAAGTCCTTAGGTGCATTAACCACTATAGTCTAGGGTAGTGTTTCCCAAAGTGTGGTCACCGGAAGATATTTGAATCTATATTTTTAAAAAAGCATATATACCAGGAACACCAAGCAATACATAAAAATATGTATAAAAATGATTAAAAAGGTTTCTTTCATCCTAAATATCTAAAGTGGCTATTAGGACTAAATTAATAAAATCTGTAACGGGTAATTTTTTAGGTGTCAACAATGAAAACATTAGTAACTGAAGGGTCTTCGACAAAAGTAAGTTTGAGTGCCCCTGGTCTATGACCGTCTTTAGAGGAAAGACTCTCTCAGGGTACTTCCGCACCAGCGTCAGAGATCCCATTCTCAAGGGTAGACTCTGGTTGGATTATTCAGGTCCATTTCCTGGCGTCAATTGACACTCCCCTTGCGTTTCCACAGAACCCACTGTGCGCAGTACGGTAGGTGCTTCAAAGACGAAGATGCTACAAATTTCTAGTATGTTTTGTAAGGGGCAACTTCTGAATCCGCTGATCGGCTAGCTGCAAAAATACACTAGTTTGACCTAGTCTAAGCTACACTAGGTTTTACAGACACTCATATCATTCGAAATTTCAGCTGAAGTGTGTCTATTAGGAAAAATTTCTCGTCCAAAATATAATGTATGATCTTGGATGTTTTCATATATTTCCATTCATGTATGAAAACTATCAACTATCTATTTGCTGTTCAACAAAAAAAGCTAACATTTTAACTTCACAATATTTTCCGAGTAGAAAACATGTTTTGACCCCTTGTTAATTTAAAAAGAGGGTGAGTCAATAAATTATTCTTTTAACATAACCAACACCACTTCAACACTGTTTTAAATAGCAAATCTACCTGTCAGATGCAACCTTCATTCCAACAAACATTGCTTTGCTTGCACAAGTTTATGATTTCGTAACTATATCTGGCCATAATTTTTAATCCAGTTAAATAAATCGTAGCTTTTTCTAGCAATGCATTTTTTTAAATTATTATTGTTTTCGCAAAACTGACAACCACATTAAGAAAAAATAACCCACTTAAATCGGTCGGTAATTTACAATAGTTATCAACGCAAACAAACTTTATCATTTTCCTTTCGTTTATGAATAAATTCGTAATTCATTAAACAAAATTGTTGTTGTGACTGTTAATCACAGATGATATCCTTAATGTGATTTAATTCAACATATAGTTGTTCGAAAAGTTTTCTCTCAAATTTGGATTTACGGCTTCATTAAATATATTGCAAGACTATAATAATAACTTATAATACTTGTTTAGAACGTTTGATGAATAAAAACAAAATATCGATAACTCCATTTTCAATAATATCATTGTTTCAATCACCAGTAAAAACAAAACCCCAATTATTTTAACTGGTAATTAGGGACAAGACTCTTGAATATGTCGATAATACTCTCCATTTTATATGAAAATGTTGTTGGTTTATGTACGCTTCAAAACTCAATAACGTCATCAGAGATTGAGATCAAGTTTTGAAACGACATAGAACCCTCTTCAAAGATGATTTTTATCTATTTTTGACGTCAGTAACATGAACGAGACGGCAAAGAACAAGTACTTTTAACCGTCAGCTGTATGCCACCAACCACGCCATCTACCGCAAGCGAGAGGAACACTACCCATGTTTATATGTATATACAAATATTATGTCGGTTTATCTAACCTTTAAAAATTCAAAAAAGGCTGCATAAATGTTTGAAACGACCCTCTAAATTATCGACCTTCTATATATGATCGTTGTTATCTATATTTTGCGTCAGTAACATATCCGCGAGATACAAGTGTTTTAAATGATCAGCTGTGTACCAGTAACCGCGTCATCTGTGGGAAGGGAGGGGAGAGCTCCCCATACTAACTAGCGACAACATGTGACAGGCACGTGTGAAACATTACCTGTTTCCAGTTACGTTATTTATTAACAGAAACAAACCTATTTAATTGCATCCCGTTCAGATTATTATACAATATGAATTAAATATTTACTTTAATTTAGGTAGATTTGTGTGATCATGTGCGTCGTTCGCCATAACGTACTTTTGTGTGATCGTAAGTACAGGGAAACTCAACACCCACCCCCAAGCTTTGGCTGCTTCATCTGAAGTGATTTTGATCCGATAATAGTGATACAATACCGACGATCTCCGGTCATTCACCTAAACTAAAGCGTGACACATAAGGCCATTTATTATAGCATTGTTCAAATGATAAATGACAAAGCGCGGGAGAAAAAATAAACCTCCAGGGTAAATATATGGGTGGTTTACTTTAATAATCTGTTCTATAAAGTTGTTCAACTACAAAATGAATGATAATTAATCTTTCTAATACGATTTCATAAACGTAAAGATATCTGATAAAAGAAACGCCAAACATATTTTTTATCATTCATTGTTTGTATAATATCAATAGAGGTCCTTGGAATATTTCCATTGGGTTTATTTTTTAAGGAAACCATAGAGGTAAAACAACAATTTATTTTCTTAGAAATGTGTCGAGTTACTTAAAGGTATTTTCGAGTGTGTGAATCACAGTATATTTCATTGTTATCAATAGAACCTGACCTTTCACAGCTTAACAATAAATTCTTCCATTATTTGTATGTAAGGATGTTGCAAGATATTAAACACTGCCTAGAAGTCACGTGTTCTTATTACATTTTATTACCTATTTATGAAACTATAAACCATTTATTTTATTACCTATAACCAGTAGGCTATACAGTAGAAGCTTTAAACAGGAGCAATATTAAAGTTTATATTTTTACATATTAAATGTAATTTTTTGTGCGACAAATATCTCAATGGTTTTATATATATATATATATATATATATATATATATATATATATATATCGCAATATGTATTCTTGTGTATTAATAAAGAACTAAGTCAAAATACAAATACAAGACAATTCAATTATAAAATTTTCAATTTACAAAATTGTAAATTCAATTATAATTCTTGTATTTGTATTTTTACTTAGTTCTTTATATATATATATATATATATATATATATATATATATATATATGGTAAAGGCTTCCATATTTTACATAAAAGTTAAAATAATAATTCATTTTTCAAAAATAAGATCCCCGGTCTTCAAAAGGTTGAGCTAGTGTAGAACATAGTTCTTAAAGAATACCACAGGATTGTGTACTCAACATTAACCTTCTCACTCCACAACCCATAGTTTTAGTCGTTACATAAATTCCAGTCGTTTTTGTAAACTTAAGTTTGCCAAAAGGGAAAATATTTACTAAAAACGTAATTGTTTCCATGTGCTAATTACAGAAAACTAATGTTTATAATAAACAACATATAATTGTTCCTTATTGCAACTGCTGTATTTAACCAATTAAATTCTAGCAAACCAAAGTTAATTAAACAAACGTCACTCATATCTCCATGTCCTTACCGCTATCTAACATCACAACAACTCTGGTAATTGCATTTTCAGAACGTCATAACAATTCCTACAGAGTTACTAATAAATTATTAGATGTTAGTTAAATAACTACTTTAAAAACGTAATAACAATATAATGATGTATTTAGTTTCTAACCCAAATTAAACAGCTAGTCTGCATTTTCTACTGCACCCCATTAAAATATTTTAAATTCATGAAACATCAAAACAAATTACAAAACCTAACAACACAATATCATCTCAAGAAATAAGAAGTTACCTAGCCTACGTGTTTAGTTACCAATTAAAATATAAACTGTAAATAATGTTGTGAGACAATCACAATAATAGTGATCTGTAACATATAAAAACAACATTCAATAAAACTACACATTCTTAACAACATTCTTAACAATATTCTTAAACACACATTGAAATGGTAGATAAAACAGTAAACCTGTCTATGGTTCTTGTATAATTCAAGGGTCACATTATTTCACTTACCACCACAAATGGTTTTAACTTGTCATTTCCTGTTTTCCTGCCTTTTATTAGAGGGTCCACTGATAGGACTGGCAGACTCTTTAGGAGACATGGTATACGTTCTGTTTACAAAATTAACATCAGCATCGACAAGGTTCTTGGTAACACCAAAGACAAGGACTTCTTGGAAAACCAAGGCGTTTACAGCGTTTCTTGTGGAGTTTGTAAGAAATCCTACATTTGCCAAACGAACAGACGTATCTCAGATAGACTTGAGGAGCACAAACATGGCCTTAAAAACAAACAGAAAACGTCGGCGCTGTACAAGCACCACTGCGATACAGGGCATACCATTGATTTCCAGTCTTGGCGACAGATTGCTCAAGTGGAAAACTACAGGACTAGAATTATTCGTGAGGCTGTCGAAATAGAGAAGCAAGGGAGTCCTAACAAACGCGATGACAATTTCAATTTTCCCGCAGGTGGAAATGTGTCATCGATAGATTTTATCGGCAGAAAGATGAACAAAAGGAAAGGAATGTGAGTAATTGTTTGGCTCCGGTGTGTGTGGAATGACGTCAATGGGCGTGGCTTCATTCCGTTATACATATGAGCAGAGTTATCTGCGCTCTTCACTCGCTCTTCAACTGTTGTTCGGTTCACCTCATCAATGCTAGATGAGATTCTAGCTAAACTTCGGAAGTACGATTTTGTACACTGCAGAATGAACGGATGTACTCCAGATAATAACCGGATGATAATAACTATCATATTTTTCCATCCGTGAAGGAATACGTATCAGCATATATATATAAGTTATGTGAGCTTTACTAATAAAATGCGTGCTAGGAAATTTCCTGCTTACGTAGCTTTTATGTAATATAGGTGGTGAGAACAGATCCAAGGCAGTATGCAAGCCGCCTCTGTATTATACAGACATTCTCACTCCGATTGAATGTACATCAATTGTATTTGTTTTTAATAAGCAAAATTTATGTGACAGTTTTCAAAATTATTTGTTTCTTAAATTAAATAAAGGTTTGTAAAAATAAAAATCATTTTTAAAAACCTTTCAAGCTTAATATAACACGTAGCTTATATATATATATATATATATATATATATATATATATATATATATATATATATATATATATAGGAAATAAATACAAAAAATAAAATAAAAAAGATACATGTAACTGTTGTATCTTACAGTTGATCCCAATACTGATTGCCCAATATTTAAATTAATATCAAAATAACCAAATTCGGGTTTTAAAAAGCCCTTAAAGTTTATTTGGCTAACTCCTTCAAGGAAATTAGACCTGCTAACACGACTACTAAATAGGGTAGCCTCAACAAAAAATAAAAAATGTATTTTTACAAATTAAATTTAAGAAATCATTTTTAAAAATTTTTGTTAAAAAATATGGGATTCAATTAGAAGTCTTCAATGTCCACTGGAAAAACATTGCATTAAACCTTGCAAATGGAAACAAATGCATACCTAAGAATATTGTAATTTATGTATTAAGGGTTTGAATTCATTTTTTTATTTTGTACGATCTGAAGTGGTATTCCTGCTTTGGCAAAATCATTTTCTTAAAATATATATATCTAATTCCGTATATATTTTCACCTCTAACCACGTGCTCTACACATAACGCGCATTTATTGACTCTCAACATTAAAAGTAAATATACTCTATCATCAATTCCAAACGTAGTCGGAGAAGTATATTGACAAGTCACTTATTGTCGATAAACAACGGCAAAAGAGCAGGTTGCATTGAAAAGTGAAAGTCCCTCCAGCATTTGTGAACGTGTGTGAGCGTGCGTGCGTTATTACAAACATTACATGAGTATCGGTTTTAAAGGTATAATGTTAGCTCTGCGTCTTCCGCTTCGTGTTATCCAGTACATCGTGTACACGTGTTTTGTTCACACGTTCTATCACAGCAGCTTTGTAAATATCACTTACTTGAGACTGCCTCGCTGAAACTCTAAACCGGAAAGTCAAAATCACAGACCCCAAAAAATTGTTTAGATTGTAAACAACTCATCATAATCATCGAATCAAAAAATAAATAGTTTTACTAAATAAACAACACACACTATAAATCCTTTATTATAATTAAATCTCTACTTTAACTATTACTTTGTTAAATTGTTACTTATACAACTTACAATCGTAATTAATTACTTTATATATTACTAGTAATCAAATAATTACTAATGTACTATTAGTTAAATACACTATTACTAGTAATTAGTTGCTGGTTCGTATACAGTAGGTAATACTGTAATATCTGTTCAAAATTTAAATGAATTATAAATATGTAAAAGATATACTTGTGAACCTTTAGGCCTTCAAAACATTTAGTAATTTAGTATGTTCTTAGCAGTTTTAAAACTAATATTATAAGCTATTAATTTTCCACACATACACACAAACACACATACACACTCACGAGCGCGCGCACACACACACACACACACACACACACACACACACACATATATATATATATATATATATATATATATATATATATATATATATATGTAAAATACGTTTTCTTGTATAATAATTTAAAACAACACAGGTTATTCAAATACAAGAATATTTATTATTTTATATCCAAGTATTAAAATAATACTTTTAATCCAAGGATATAAATAATAAATAATAATATTCTTGTATTTGAATGTTGTTTTAAAATATATATATATATATATATATATATATATATTTATTTATTCTGTGTGTGTTTTTGTATAATTATATGCATAAAATAATTAGGAAAATAAAATATTATACAGCATATTATACATATACATATATTTATATATTGGCTATATTGTGTATACAAGAGTATTATAATTTATATTTATCAAAGAAAATACATTCCAGAAACCTAAACCTATAGTTTACCTAAATAAATAGTGACGGAAAATATCAAAATTAACTACAATACATTTTATTGCATTTAAAATAAAACAAAAGACGTTTTAAAACAATCAATTTGAAAGCAATTTCAGACGAACCATTTTCTATGGGTTAACAATTAATATGGTAATTGTTATTTCAGGATATTTCACCATAAGTTGTACTTTTACTAGGTTAACTAAAATTGAATTTTCCCCTGTGAGTTTAACATTGAAATATAGGTTGTAAAGATTTAGAAACCGTAAAAGTGTTTACATCCATGAGTTTCCAATTTGTAATTGTAATTACCATTAAGTATTTATTATGTTACATTCTACGATTTCGACAATGATACTTAGGTGGCATTATTTTAAAAATTGTTAAAATTGAGGTATCTTCCTCGATTTTCTACATTGATATCAGGACATTATTGACCAGCTTAAAATCATGGGATTTTTTTAAATTTTGATAAATTCTTGTTTAGTAATTTATGGCAGTTATCTGACTACTTTTAACATTGATTTACGAGTATTAATTTCAATTCCTTGAATTTCAACATTGATATTTATGTGGTAGGGATTAATATTAAGGTGGCCATAGTTTTTTTAACGGTAAAATCGAAATATTTTTTACTTTCTTGAATTTTTTTACTCGTTTTTAGGCGGATATATGAGGTGGATCCTCATACCTTATATCAGAGGTGAATTTTCTAATTCTATAAGTTCCGAATTAGAAATTTTCGTGGGTTTGATCTGATAAGTTATATCATCGATATAAATAATTTTATTTTTTATATTTCTACTTTCAAATATTTAGTAGTAGTGTAAAAACTTCATGAACTAGTCAGTCGAAATTCAGAATGCTTTGTATTGATCTGTTAAAAGAACAATGTTTTATTATACAACTAGCGCTGCTTCTTATACCATATCAAGAGCATAGTGGTAGTGAAATATATTACAACGAAAATATTGGCAAACACCCTAAAACCACTAAAATATTAAAAAAATTACTAATAATACAATTCTTGATTTTGTAGTTCATTACGTTCGGTGAAACTTATTAATCACTTAAACAATAGTTTATGACTATCCGAACTTTAAATTTAGTAAATTTGTTAAAACTTACTGAGACAGAACGTTTTTGATCGCTATGTGCCGATCTTCATCAGTGTCTTCTGTTTGGAGATGTTGGGTCAAGCGGTGACGGTTTTAAAGGTAGGTTTTCGATAGTATCAAAGAGTATGTGTGATTTGTATTGTGTTTGTTCATTTAATATGTTTGTACTGTGTGTTTTTGTGTGTCTGTAAATTTCATATTGTTCTATTGTGTTGAGATGTGGTCCTTTTTTTGTTGATGTGTAGGATTTCTAGGTTATGGTGAATGTTTAAAGCTGCGACCTGTTTGTCCAATGTAGAATTTGTTACACTCATCGCAGTTCAGTTTGTATACGCCTGGTACTTGTAGTTTATGTTTGTTGATGGTGTTGTGTTGTATTTTGTATTGTAACTTGTTATTATTTTTGTATGCTATTTTGTATTCTATTTTATGAAATTTGCGGGATATTTTGTTTGTTGTTTTGCTTATGAATTTTAATGTGATGTATTTGTTTGCCCTGTCTGTAGTGTTAATTTTAGTGTTATTTTGTATTTTGTACCATAGTTTGTGTATTATTGTGGTGTTGTATCCATTTGTGTATGCTAAATATTTAATTGTGTCTAGTTCTTTGTTTATGTTTTCTGTATTCATTGGGACATCTTTAAGTCTATGGAGCATGGATCTGAAGGCAGCGTGTTTGTGTTGGATAGGGTGGTTTGAGGTGTTGTGGATAAGTGTGTCTGTCGTTTTGGGTTTCCTGTAAATGTTGAAGCTGTGTTTTTGTGTGTGGCTTTTTGTTATGGTTAGGTCGAGGAAGTTTAGGGATTGGTTTGTTTCAATTTCTGAAGTGAAGTGGAGTTTTGGGTGTATTTTATTAGTGTAGGTTAGGAGTTTTTCGCATTGACGGGAGTTGCCTCTTTATAGTGTTATGATATCATCGACGTATCTGTGCCAGTAAATAATTTTGTGAGCGTGTGTATTGTTTGTGAGTACCTTCGTGTTTTCTATGTGTCGTAGAAAAATTTCGCTTATGACACTACTGATAGGACTTCCCATGGGTAGGCCATCTGGTTGTGAATAGAAGTTTAAGTTGTGGGGAAAATAGTTTTGTTTGGTGATTATTTGGAGGATGTTTGTGATTTCGGAAACGTGAGTTTTAGGTATGTTGTTCTGTATGTGCAAAGCGACTGTGATTTGCGTCTTGAGGTCATTTAGGAAAGTAAAATATTAAGGGTATATAGACCTATGTTTAGGCCATAATAGAAAAATGAAGAAAGCGAAGAAAGGTACTTATTGACGCGAGCAGGATTTCTAACACTTCAGGTTAAAATAAAAAAGCGTAGTAGAAAAAAATGCAGGAATTAATTTGAGAGTAAGCAATACACCGCGCATTTCTACATTAATTAATAAATTCATTGAAGGTTAACAGAACGCCGTACATTTTAGCAGTAAGGAAGGCAGTGAGTTTTAACAGAACGCCGTAAATTTTAGCAGTAAGAAAGTCAGGAGTTTTAACAGAACGCCGTCCATGTTAGCAGTAAGGAAGTCAGTGAATTTTAACAGAACACCGTACATTTTAGCAGTAATAAAATCAGTCAGTGAATTTTAACAGAACGCCGTACATTTTAGCAGTAATGAAATCAGTCAGTGAATTTTAACAGAGCTCTGTACATTTTAGCAGTAAGGAAGTCAGTGAATTTGAACAGAACGCCGTACATTTTAGCAGTATACCTTACATTTTACACCAGGAAAATTTGAAGATAAATAAACGGGTTTACCAACTCCAATAAAACATCAGATGCAAGACCTAGGCAAGTTCCTAACAATATAACATGAAATCATAACTGTCTTCTTTACTGCAAACATTGTGAGTGCATTTGAAAATGAAAGTAGCCTCGGAAAATTTAAACTCTGCTGCTCATTACAGATAACTCTTCTGATTTAAAATACAATATATTAGTATATAAATTCAAGCTTACCAAAGCAAGCCAGCTAAATATTGTACGATTGAAGAACGAAATTTAAGACATTACGTATACAACTACAAAAAGAATCTGATTATGATTGGCAAAATTTCAAGATAAATAATGCGAATACTTTCCTATCCAATACTGCAAAAATTGTGAGTGCATTAGAAATTTGAAGTAGCTCTTGAAAATTCGAAGTCTGCTGCTCATTAAAAATCACTCTTCTGATTTAAACTACGATTTTAATAATATATAAATTCCAGTTTACCAAAGCATGCCAGCTAAATATTGTACGATTGAAGAACGAAATTTAAGATATTACGTATACAACTACAATGTGAATCTGGAAGTGATTATTAGTAGCACAAGTCATAAATTCTAGTATACCTAAGCAATGTAAATAGTTATTTTACGTTTATAGAGTAAAGATTCAAGACATCGTTACTTATATGAATCTAATATATTCTAGTTTACCAAAGCAATCTAACTATATATATGTTTATAGAATAAAAATTCAAGATTTGCCCCAAAATGCCTAAGAGTGCTAAATTAAGAGGCGGAAATGTTTAAACAATATTTAGTTTTTAATTCATCCAATTGAAAAATGTATTAATTTATTACACAATAAAAATGTATAATTAAAATGTGTTAATTTTAATTTTTATATAAATGGTATAAATAACTAAGCCATTTTGAAGAATATTTAGGTCAAAAACTCCGTTAAAACCCAGTGTAGCGGTGGTCGGTAGCGCTTCACTCAGGAGGAAAGCAAGGCTACGTGAGTGAACCTTACCTGACAACCAATTTTCCCCTTTTCCTAAATTAACATTATGCCCTGTCCCTAATACTACCTTATTTCATCTGTCCTTGATTATCCCTCTTCCTACAAGGAAGTGTATTAGATATCTGAAGAAGATCTGCTCTCTACAGGGGCCAACAGAAGGGTGGGTGAGATTATATGCTTATTATTTATTTATAACGGATCTGTTACAGCGGTTGCCACCTCTCCGTTCCCAATTTACAATTTCTTCTGCCGTATATTATGCCTCTGCTAGGTTTCCTCCAGACTTTGCTTCGTCGATACCATCACGCCAACTTCTTTGTGGCCGTCGTCTCTTTCTTTTCTCAGGGGGAATCTACTCTATTATCTTTGGATGCCACCTTCTGACGTCTTCTTTACGTGTCCAAACCATGTTAACTGTCTTCTTTCTATCTCCTCCCTTATTATTTTATCCATTTTCATTTCTTTATGTATTTGCCTATCTCTGAGTCTTTCAAGTCTCGATTCACCGTAGCGTTGTCTTAAATAGTCCATTTCCATCGTCATGAGTTTGTTATTGTTAGCATTCCTAACATCCCATACCTCTGAACTGTAGAGTGTTTAAGGTTCGTGTCATTGCTCTGCCTTTGTTTAGTCTTCCCCTGATTTCATCCTCACTATCACCTTTCTTATTAAAAATCGCCCTTAGGTATTTGGAGATTTGTACCCTCTTGATTAGTGTTTTTCTAAGCTAAGGTCCCAAATCTCGTCCTTGCCTATTATTAGATAATCAAATTTCAGAATGTTCGTTGCTGAGCCTGCTGCCTCATATTCCTCCTGAGTTTTCTTATCATATGACTACGATCGTGTTTCATATGGTTATTTAAATTACTATATGCAAGTGGAACTTTCCATCAAATAGCAAGTAATACACAACTGTTCCATTAATACGTTTCCCTTCGGAGAATGTATTAGTGGATAAGCCGCGCATAGCATCCATGCCTTCATTAGATAAAACCACGACTGTTTCCCGCGGTTGTAATTACCGGGTCAGGTGAGCTAAGTATGTAATTTGCCAGAACAATAAGAGCAGAAAACTAATGCTTCCCGTAGCCTTGGCATTATTCCCGCTGAAATAACCTAAACCTGCAATTAATAAAATCACTATATCATTATATGTATTCAGCCATGCTTCACTACGGCTATACTAAGTTATGGCTCAATGTGTTTTTGACCACCAGTTTGTGTAGACATATATTTTTAATATGAATAGACAGCTAATGTCCCGTTATTTGAACTGTTTATTAGTTTTTGTTTCTTGTATTACAATCACTCATGGAATTATTTTGGATTTATCTTTCTTGCATCCAATTTGTACGAATCATTTCTCAGCTTTATCCTGCAATTTCTTTACGACGGTTTATTGGGAAGGTTATTTTACAAGATACCTTCTTATAACGGTATATTTAACAATACTTTGCGGTATTTTACAAATACTGACCTACCGGAATATCTTCGTACTACAAGCACTGGCTAGTTCTGAAATAGCTTGCCCCAAAGTTCTCAGTAGCTCTAATTATTTATGTATGGGTCAATCCACATACATAGAGAGCCAGAGATATTATCTCGCTACTTTGTTTCAAATATTATTATTTTTATTATTTATTCGAACAATTTTAATTTCATTTATCATTCAATCGTTTTTGCCATTATTATATTAGTTAGATTTTTTATGTAATACAAGTAATATAAACAAAAATTCCTATTTGTTAAAGTCAATTCCTACTTAGATCATCAGAGAAAAATTTTATTTTATTTACTCTTTTATAAATAAAGTAACAAACTATAAGTTAAAACAGCTGCCTTAAACTTCTTTAAAACAATTCTAGAAAAATTCTTTCGTACATTAGAACAACCAAAGTGATCATTTGAAAAAAAACATATATTTCAGGTTGTTTTAATTTGTTCTACTACATAACATATAACATAAAATCAGCTTTCTTAGAAATCATGTTATCATTTATTTTATGCCAAATAAGATAGAATAACTATAACGCCAAACTTACCAATGAAGCAACGATTTTCTTCCATGTAAAACTAAAATTAATTTATTATTAAATTTATTTAATGAATTATTATTTCAAAAATAAAATATTTCCCTAAATTATCAAATAAAGTATAATAACCTTTACGTTAAAACAGCTGTTCTACCACTTAACCTATAACAAAAAATCAGCTGTTTTTTGACATCATATGATATCAGTTATTTCAAGTCTTATATTGCATTAATTGTCCCAGCTAATCTATTAGTAGGCTTTTAATAAACAAGAGCACATCTAATCTATTAGTAGCTTTTGAATATACAAGGGAGGTGGCCAAATTATTAGTAGGCTTTGAATATAGAAGGGATCACGTAATCTGTTAGAAGGCTTTGAAAATGCAAGGGGGCTTTTAATCTATTATTAGCTTTTGAATATGCAAGAGAGTCAGCCAATTTATTAGTAGGCTTTGAATATGCAAAACGACAGCTAATCTATTAGTAACTTTATATATAACAGGGAGGCAGCCTATTTTAGTAGGCTTTGAATATAGAAATGATCACGTAATGTATTAGTAGGCTTTGAAAATGCAAGAGGGTAGCTAATCTATTATTAACTTATGAATATACAAGGGATGCCGAAAATATAGTAGTAGGCTTTGAATATACAAGGGATGCAGAAAATATAGTAGTAGGCTTTGAATATACAAGGGGAACAGCTAATCTATTAGTAGGTGTTGAATATACAAGGGAGACAGCAAACGTATTAGTACGCTTTGAATATACAAGGTGACAGCAATTCTATTACTAACTTTTGAAGATACAAGGGAGGCAGCCAATTTAGTAGTAGGCTTTGAATATACAAGGGGAGCAGCTAATCTATTAGTAGGTTTTGAATATATTAGGGAGGCAGCCAATTTAGTAGTAGGCTTTGAATATAGAAGGGGAGCAGCTAATCTATTATTAGGTTTTGAATATACTAGGAAGACAGCCAATTTAGTAGTAGATTTTGAATATACAAGGGAAGCAGCTAATCTATTAGTAGATTTTGAATATACAAGGGAGACGGAGACAGCAAACTTATTAGTACGCTTAGAATATTCAGGGGACTACTAATCTATTAGTATTTAGTTTTAATATATTATATGTTGAATATTGCAGTTACAATGTTACATATTCAAGAGTTAACCTGCAAAGTTAAAATTCTAAAATTGAATTTTATAAGTGGTACGTTCAATAAAAGACACTTTCAATATAGAGTTTTCAATAATTCAGTTACCATGATGTGAGTTTACATACAAAGATATACATTTAAAGAAATTCATACAATCGGTACTCTCATTTCTGAAACATTTAACTTGTAAAAATTTATAATAATCTTTTAGAACTAGTGGTATAGATATGAGATCTCCACAACAAGATTGCTTCATTAATTAAATGCATTACAAATCGATTATAAATAAAGTTATTGATTCTACATGGTTGTTAAATATTCCAATTAATTACATTATGTGGATTTACCTATAACTTGCACATCGACTTAAACCTTCAAAACTTGCACTATATTACCGGCCCTAGGTTCATTTAGACAAATATTTAAATGAATGTTGACAGCAAACATTGTATTAATAGTTGGTCACTTAGCTGATAATAACGTTTGGGGTAGCGTGGTTCCTGGATGCTGCTTGACAATCTTCCATTTGGATAGTTTCGCGCTTATTATTGAGAAGTTAATAATGGAATAATCTAAAGACCAAAACATAATTAAAAGAGAGAGAGAAACCACTTTTTATGAACTCATACTTAAAAAGGATAAACTTATAAATTTAAAATAAAAATGTCTTCGAATCGCTACATTCCGTAACGAGTGCTGGACCTAGAGAGATGAAAGTTTTAGACCTCCCCAGGCATTCACATAGATGGAGCTTCTACCTCAGAGCGACACTCACAATAGTATCCCATTTAAACAATTTGAAAGAAGCTCCTGCATGTTATTGATAATGATAACGAATGGACCATTCCATTCGTCCAGTCCACTTTTGCTGTAGGACAGGTTGAAAAATGAGATTACGTTTTTGCTTACCTTCAATAAGATATATGCACACTGATCAATTATTCAATGTATATGAAATTTGAATATCTGAAACCCCGAGATAAAACAAGCAATAAATAACATAAGAAATCTGGAGTGAACGTATAGATACTAGCAAAGAGCTTAACAACTTAGTGACAACAGAATCATTAATAGAGCTCACCCTTATGAAATAGTTTATAACACCGTGGTACTGGAAAAACCTTACTATCCTCATATTGTTGGATAGTTATATAATAATAACTATAGTCATAATTTCAATAGCTTATTATTAAAAGTAAAGGTCAATAACTCAGTAGCAACTTAATAAATAAATTTAACAATGACGCCAATTATGCAACACAAGAATAATAAATAAATCATAACATATACATTAACGTTATAATGTAGATGTTTAAATCATTAATGAAATGTATATAAGTCTTACCCAGCATTAAAATTCTATTTATGTTTTCATTATTATTTTTCCTGTAATTCAATACTGTTTTTAATAAAAAGTATTTGTAAACGCCTTACAGATTTCGATTTCAATTTGTCAAAAATAATTTTTACACACAGTGAATAATAACTGGAGAAAGTTTTTAAAAAAAATTATGAATTACGGATAAAAAAAGTAGAGCATATTTATTACATCTAATGTTGATATGGATAGCTTTCGTTTTGTAGTAATTATAACGTTATGTTATTCACAATTGATAATTTTTTATTAGTGAAACTTTCATAAAATTTAATTGCAATTTTTTAAATAGACTCAATACATTTCATATAATTCTTAAAACTAAGTTTTTTTTATATAAAAAACTACATCAATACCTAAGACGGAATTTTTTAAAAATATGATCAATATATTCTAACCATAATAAAACTTTTTTCTTAAAGGACATATAATTTTATCTGAGTAACTTACTTACAAATGAAGCCATCTGATTTCATCATTATATTATCTTAAACTCAAAATTTCCCATGTTTCATTAAGTGTACTATACAATTAAACCTATCCAGACAGATTGGATTAAAAATTCATTCATTTTAAGTTTCACCCAACTTTACCCGCAACTGTGTAGCTTTTTCCATCTAATAATCTATTTATCCTTCTTTCATCTATCATTTAACTTCTTCTGGAGTGACACTTTGGTGGAAAACATCGTCTGCAGTTTTTATTCCTAAACTTTGCAAAGAATGTCTTTTCCTTTTGATTCAGAAACCACTTTAAATATTAAACATGCCAGCTTAAGAGGTATCATTTTTAAAATAATTTTTCATTGCATTTATTATTTTTCTTTAGATATCTTTTTACATGTATGTCGACTTCCTTGTTGCAAAGAAATTCTGAGTTATTTCATGTTTTTCAATTGTTGAACTATTTGAGAATATTATTTTTTCCTTATTTGTCATCTCATATAGGCGAACTGGGAGCAATCAGTGCAGAAATGATTAAGAACGGCAAGGGCAACTCAGAAATTATTATGAGCTTTATAAACGTGTGCCTACGAGAAAATCGTACACTAGGTGAATGGAAACTGGGATCCTTAACACTAATATACAAACAGAAAAGAGACAGACAAAAATGCTATCATTATGTGCGGGTAGATGGAAGAATACTTCTTCTTTTATTATTATTGATCTCTCTCCCCCTGTCAATTTAGATAATTGTATTAAAGTTTGAAACCAATTCTAATATATTTTGTTAATAATTCTTGTTTTCCACATCTGGATATTTGCAACACAATAAATTTTCTGTAACGTTTTTAGTAGATACTAACTATCCCTAGCAATTCTTGAATCAACAAAGACATCCTTGTTACTAATTCTATTTCAGTATAGACTCATGTAATAAATTTAATATATGAATAGTTTTATTCATTTCAGACATGATTTTTATTTATAAAACCCTGTGTATGCGAAAATTGTGATCCCCAAAAATGTAATCGATTTTCATTAACTTTAGCAAATACTTTGAAATATCTGTAATTTTGTTATAATTAGGAATTTAAAACAATAAATATAATTTTACATATATTATAATTGTTATAAATATTATTATACATATAAATGTAGAATGTCTAGCATTACGCGTTGAACAAATTTTCATTTGCATTTATTATCTAAATTTTCAATTCCTTCTATTAGCACACACTCTTCTTATATATATCTTGTACAAATTTTCAACCGTTAATAAAATATGTTTTTTTTCATCGAATCATGTTCTAATAGGGATATAGATTGATTTGTGTAACCTACAGCGAATGCCAATTGATGTTAATACAGTTTTTTCAAATATTATTTCATTAATTTAAGTTTAAAAATCTTGATCTCCCGGTCGGACTCGAACTGGAACTACATGTTTGAAATCTAGCACTTTGGAGATATGTGAAATTATAAGAGAAATATTCCTTTCAATAGTGAAACATTGCAATGATGATAAAATTAAAAGTTAAAGACCATCATCAGCTTTATAAATTAGAAACGAAAAAAGCGAATAAATAGTAACAAACAAAAATTATTAATTTGACTAACACCATTATTGTATGTCCATGCATTACTACTGTCCTACACCATATACTGTATAAAGGAGAGAATGAAAAATTGCAAGGAAATTCGCTTTCTATTTTGCAGCTTAATGTTGTGATTCTGTCATACGTATGTACATAATAATGTTAATTGCAATTACAAAGTAAAAAGTAACTAAAATAAATATTTCTTCGTCGACCTCAGTAGGAATTGACTTTCCTACATTATTGTTAAACTCGTTATTCAGATTATTCCAACGGTTTCAAACATCCGAATATGAATAATTAGAGAAATTTATAAATCCGTGATATTATTGACAATGTTATTTAGTTTCAAACATTATAAAATTACTCTTTTGTTTTATCAGAACACTGTATATAGTTCTCATTTTATTACACTAATGTAATTCTTTTTAAATATTGTGTCTCTCCTAATATCGTAATTTGTATCTCATTACACACTAAAGTTGTATTACTATTTAAAATTACCTAATACGAAATAAATATTATTAATAGAACTGATTTAATTTAAATTGAAAATATCAAATAATAAATTTTTTAAATCTTAAATACTACGCGTGTAGTAAATGTGTTTATTAATTTTATTCATACAAACCTAATTGTTAACCTTTACAAAAAGAACGATAAAATATTGAGGTGTTTATGTATGTTTAGAGATTTTTAAATAGCTTCTAGTAGCCTAAACTTCTGACGTATATATTGTACAAATTTTCAATCGTTATTAAAATACGTTTTTATTTATTCAATCATATTCAAACCCATATATTTTAACCTATATGAGTGACGATTGATGTGAATTAAGTTTTTTCAAATATTTATTCAATAATAAAATTATAAAAATGTAGGGGGCCATCCGGTTTCAAAATGTGAACCTTAATGTTAAAAATCTAAAGACCTTTGCCACAACTTTCCAATACTAAGAAATGATTTTCTCAAAGATGTATGTAAATTTTTTCCCCCATCTGGTTGTCGTCGAAACGTCCTTTGTATAACCTTAAACTGTTGCCATGGTTACCACAAAATACCATAAATAGTGCTGTATGGTTAAAAATGAATGAAACGAATTAAATTTTAAAAAACACACTAGAAATAAGCAAACAAAGATAAACTTTTCTTTCTTGATCTCAGTGGGAATTTACTTTTAAAAAATTGTTTTCATATTACTTGTTATCTAGAGAGAGAGAGAGAGAGAGAGAGAGAGAGAGAGAGAGAGAGAGAGAGAGAGAGAGAGAGAGAGAGAGAGCTAATGCTGTATAAACAATGATAAAAATCATGTTGAATTTCAAAGATTGACACTGACAGAAAAGGAACATAAAGGTTTGAAAAATTAGGTTTTCAAGATTTATTGCAAACTGAATGTAAAATAAATTTTAAAAATAAATTAGTAATAAATAAAATTTATAAATAAAATGTGTAAGCTAAACTATATGAATATAACATAAGTTATAACACGGACAAAATACATAGTCGGTAATTTAGTGTGAAAAAGCCTTTTTAACATTACCTTTAGTAAGTGAAGAAATGTTTTAAAGGAAAACTTAATAGAAGTAATTAAAGAACTGAATTATCTCCGGAAATACTTTAGAGGAGAGTGAGAACAAAAGTATTTCAGGAATCCCAAGAAAGGGATGTTAATAATATTCAAGGTTACATGACGGAACAGAGAAGAAACTTCATTGGACTCTTTCTCCTTCACTATAAAAATCAATTAAGACAGCAAGGGACAGCCACCCGTAAAGATAACTTAACAGGAGAAAATACGTGCAGGAATTACATTTTATAGTCCAATATATCTCGAGCATTCGGCATGTTGTTTATATTTCCCGAACAGTAACCCAGGAAACAATACAAGCTTCTGCGTAAATTAAAAGAAAGGATAAAAACAAATTCATTTATCACGTAATGAATTAAAGTAATCCGGCGAATTAAACTGGTTATATTCTTTCCATAACACCTGCGTCTCTCACGGTAATCAATATCTGAAAGCTTTTGTACGAAATATTCTGATGCATCAATATTGTATTATATCGATTACGCCTACTTCATTTAATTAAACACGAATCAGCGGCAAATTTAATTAATACTATTTTACTCAACTGATGGTTGGGAAAACATCAATTTCAATACAAGGTTTCTATATCAACCCGTTTAATATATGAAACTGAAGTATTGGAATATACGATCAAATTAGTGTTTACGTTAGTTTACTGTGGCGTGAAAAGTAGCTTAAATAAATATGTATGATCATTGCATACAATTTTTTATTTTATAGACCTTTTGAATTACATGTTTATATATAATGTGGGAAGTAGACGTTCAGAGTTTGTAATTATTGGAGTTTACAAAAACTTACAAGGTAAAAAAATATAATGTATACCTTCCAAAGTTTTGTGTGCTTATTATTTGTAATTCCTAAAATTTGACATTATAGAAAATTTTGAAAAACTAGAAAATGTTTATTTAATATTATTAATATCCCGCCGGAACATTTTGACGCTATGTTTTTACAAAGAAAACAATTACATTACATAATAACGTATATATATATATATATATATATATATTAAAAATATTTCAAAAACAAGAATACTATTTTATCGGCGAAAATGTTTGAATAAATATATTCATTAAAAGTATTCTTGTTTTTCAAATATTTTAAATTTTTTAACTATATTACAAGAAAACATATCACATATTTAATATATATATATATATATATATATATATATATATATATATATAGATAAATATATCTATATATATATATATATATATATATATATATATATATATATATATATATATATATATAAAACTCACCTTTATTTCACTCGAAATTGATTTATTTAATATTCAACAACAAATATTTCTGATCACACTGTCGTTGCAATAAATAAATAAATTAATTAATACAAACGTATATTTATGTGTGTGTGTGTGTGTGTGTGTTGTGTGTTTGTGTGTGTGTGTGTGTGTGTTTAATACAATGTGCTATGTCAATTAGAGTGATGAATATGTTGCTTAAAACCTAAAGACAGTAAGATTTTTGTAACGCAAATACTTTATTCGTATGAAAAATATCATAAATAGTAAAATGAACATACGATATAAAGCAGTTAAATAAATTAACATCAAAACAATGAAACATTCTGAAACACAAAAAGAAACAAATATCTTTTGAGATGCCATTTTTTTGTAATAAAATTCAGGTTTAGGTATCGTAAAACGTACTAGACCCATACGGGCTTTTAATAAAGAAATAGGAATTATTAACGAAATTTTTAGGTTCATGTGAATTCAATAAATTAATATAACGTCCACTGTTCGGATAAAATAAAAGCCACCACAGTCGATAAAACTATGCCTACTAAGAGTGAGGTATAACACACCTGAACTTCTTATTCACATTGTCAGTTGTGCTAACAGAGAACTTTCGATATAAATAGGAGTAAATATCACTTTTAGACATCAATTGCTTAGAATTTAAATGCTCTAAGATTTACATTCGATACCACGTTTCTTGATTACGTTCTGGATTTATTTGCACCATATACCTTCCATTGCTACTTCATATTAACGATTTTTTGCTAGGTTGGCTAAAAATATTTAATCATATTTGTCATAACAAAAATATTTGTACATGATTATAAACTGGTAAATATTTGGGCTGATTTATTGTTTCTTTGCTCCTATATATACAGAAAATATCAAACGGAGAATTTATTATAAAATCTTGTTTTAATAAACCACAATATTTTTGTCTAGAAATAAATAAAAATCACACTTTAACCAGAGGAATAAACATCCTACATTACATATACGTTGCTCGGAAAAAGTATAATCTCTTGAATTTTCTAGTGCATTAGGTTCGGTGAATCTTAATGAATCAATTTAATGTTAGTTGATGACTCTCCAAACTTTCAATTTTTTTTAATATAGTGAAAACTTACTGAGACACGTTTTCGATTGCTGTGTGGCGATCTTCGTCAGTGTCTCCTCTGAAGTCTTCTCTAAAGTTCGGATAGTCATAAACTAATAATAAAGTTAATAAGAAAGTGTAATGTTTTACATTTATTATTTAAGATAGTAATAAATGAGCAATGGCCACCAGAATAAATAAGAAAGTTGTTTCGAATAAATTGTAAATAAAATTACTACATTTTATATATTATGTTAACGGAGGACAACAAAATTTTAAATGAAAAAAAGGAAGTTTGTCTCGGTGTCTTTTCTAACCATAGAGTATGTTTAAAGGATACGTTTAGTGAAGTGAGTGGCCTGCAGACGATAATACATGTTTTGTATAGATGGTAACAGATATAAGCCGCTCTGGTCTAGCACCGGCTGCATTAGAGCGTATTACAGGTAGACTTTGCCATTGGTACATGAATAAATACCGCATGAGCTTTTAGAGCCACAGTGCCGGTATTAGGGTTACTAACAGATAATAACTCTAAACCATAATTTACGATATTCCTGCTAAAAGCAATTTAGAAAAACAACACTCTCCGGGCCGGGTGAACATGTAACTAACTTACGTTTTACATTGATTCATAGATACGGTATATATGTATCTATCTATCTATATATATATATATATATATATATATATATATATATATATATATATATATATATATATATATATATTTATTTATATTTATATATATATATATATTATACTTATGAATGTAGTTATATATATATGATCAAAATTCTTATCTATATAAATACATATTTTTGTGTTATTTATTTGTTAATTTCAACTATAGAGATATATAATGTACCAAATTATTTAACTGAATACGAAAGCCAGTTAGGTATTCGACTTGACAAGTATTTTACATAGGCATTTTGATAACTGGGATAACTGGGACATTTATTCTTTAAATAAATGTACAGATTAAAAAAAGACTTAAATCCTTAAATCCTGAAATGGGCCTTCAATTACTTTATTCTATAAGAATATAATTTCTATTATAATAAATTGTTATTTTTATTATGTTATATATGTGTATATATATATATATATATATATATATATATATATATATGTATGTATATATATGTATATATATATATATATATATATATATATGTATATATATATATATATATATATATATATATATATGTATACATGTATATATATATGTATATTGTATGTGTGTGTGTGTGTGTATATATATATATATATATATATATATATATGTGTGTGTGTGTGTGTGTATATATATATATATGTGTGTGTGTGTGTGTGTGTGTGTGTGTGTGTGTGTGTGTGTGTGTGTGTGTGTGTGTGTGTGTGTGTGTGTGTGTGTGTGTGTGTGTGTGTGTGTGTGTGTGTGTGTGTGTGTGTGTGTGTGAGTGAGTATGTAAGTGTGCTATGTTATTATATTATATTATAAAAGTGAAGATTATCCTAATATTTTAATGTTACAAAAAGAAGAAGGTGTCATCGACATGCTGCCTTAGTTATATTGGAAATGTGCCACCGTTTCTGTCACTGCCTTCAACATTGAACCATTTTCTGGCGTTTTAAGCAGCCGTCATCGTAAGATAAATTACGACGTTAGCTTCTACTTTGTGCCGCGTATTTATTTGTTGTTTAGTAAAACTATACATAAAAGATTAATAATAACACAAAAAGGTTTTTCTCAAGTAAATAGGGTTCAAAATAATGCAGCAACTCGATAAACATTAATGGTTGGTACAGTATACAATTTTGCAACTGTGTTAAAGTAACGTTAACAATAACACTAATGCTGATTGGTCTATTCGTAGTGGCTGCTAACAGGTTTATATAGATATCTAACTGTGTTTGGGGAGCGCATGCAACCCCAATGTGCAATAGATCCCTATTTACAAGGGATCATTCTTTCGATTACGATGTTCTACCTATAATTTATTCTTTGCATATCCTCAGATGTGAGAGGAAATAGATATATCTTTTTCGCATTATTTACTTAAGTGAAATAAATCCCGACATGTTAATAATAAACTCCTACTGTTCTAGTACTACACAACCTATTGTAAGGTAAATCTAACCAGAAATGCGTTAAATGATATAGCTGTTCAACTAAGAGTGTGCTTTTCCTCAAACTCAACAAAAATTTGGACAAATAGGGAAATAATACTTTAAATCAATATAATCGCATTCAGTTTATATATTTTTTAATAATGTTTAATTATAAAATAATAACACTTAATGTATATTATGCAAATTATTCCTTGTTCATACTTTTTACAACCTGTTTCCACTACAAGGAGAGTTTTGTTCTATAATATTTTGCTTATTTAAATATTATATCAGGAAATATGTTTCACTATTTTCTTTCCTTTAAATCTTAATTGACATCTATTGTATTTTAAATATAACAGAGATTGAAAATATTTTGATAATATAATATCAAATATTTTGGGTAAAATATTACCCAATCCTAGTTATCCAGTGTCTTTCAAGGCAGAGACAAACTGGGAACCGCAGCCAGATTGATCGAATGTGGGAAACGTATACAGTAAGAAGACAAATATCGAATAATATTAAAAGATCAAATGAGTTCTTCTTCACTGAAGCTAGTTAGCAACTTTCTCAATATCGTGTTACAGAAATGTTCTCAACTCCTCAAGCCAATTTGTTGCTTGCATAATACTGTTACATTATTTCGTTTACTTTTATGTAACCTTTTGTATAACCAAGTAGCTTATAATTTATATGATATATAAGGAAACTTCATAAAATATTTTTTTTATAAGTAAAGCTCATTAAACACTTGTTCCTACAATAATTTTAGATTATATTTTCAACAGTTAATTTAAAAGAATTTTATCTAGAACACTTTATACTATAACATAATTAACATGTTTTTTTATTTTGTATTGAACTTTAGCAACACTTATATAAGTTAACTTATATAAAAATATGTAAAACTTACACATAGTAATTCGCTAGGTTTATATAAGGGGAATATATTTGTAATCCCAAAAAACTATTTTTTATTATGTATCGTATGAAACCACTTATCCATAAACAAAATATTCTGTTTAGAATATTTTGGGGTAAAGTGTAGACACCTCTTTCAAATCGGATCAGTGCAAATGTATTTCAACTAACTTCTACGCTGTATACTCCTCCATTACCAGCAGCAAATAATCAATATGTCCTATCCTAAGTTCTACATAATGCTATCTATTCTCCTTTATCATTATCCTTAGAAGGAGGTACAGACACATCTTTATAATCCGATGGAAATCATCTACTTCTGGTCTACTCCATGTACCTCAGTTGTTTGACTCTGCTCTGATGAATTCCTAATCCTTCTCATGCCATTTATTAGGGAGCTTATGTCCCTATTCTAACCCTACCTGCATTCACAACCCTTACTATCTTCAAAAGCGGTAATAGAAACGATATACTACGTAAAAATGTGTTTTCGAACGTTATTTTTACGGCAACTTAATACCAACTAAATAACACTATTGACTATTACTATATTTTACAGTTACACCAGTTGCAAGATTTGTAGGTTTATGTTCGTAGCCGACAAAGATTTACTTTACACTTAATTGATTCTGCAGCAAATAATTCAACTATTTATATGGAATAACGTGTGGTTAAATAATGATAAATAATAATAAAATCCTTCTAAAGTCAAATATTTTTATTTTAATCCAATTTACGTCTCACTTATTGTCTTGTTTATTATGTCTGTGAAGATGATTACTTAGTAACCGAAATGTTCATCACGATAAAATAAAAATATTTGTGGCTAGACGTTTTTGAGTATTATTAAATATGCTATTTATTTATTCTGTAACAAACATAAAGTGCATTCCCTAATTAGGTATTTTAGCTTCACATGAGATATAGAGAAACGTGGTTCTTTAAATAACAAGCTCAAAATTTCTGAAAAATAAACACAGATCCATGAAATGTAATTAATTGCCAAAAGGAAGAGTTTAGGGAAGGCTTTTGCAAAATGCATTATTTGTTCATCAAGTAAATTTCCCACTTCCATAATTTACTTTCATGTAGGGTTAAAATTCCGAAACTATTGGGTATCTAGTAAAGACTTCTTCCCCCCCCCCCCCGGTTCAGAGCAAATCTACGTCTGGTAGATGGCCTACCCACCGAATAACGTTGTTCACCTAATTTTCAATATTAAGAGATAAATATATGCTTTTCAAAGTCTTCAATAATTCCACCTGTCTTACCTTTTTTGTAATATATACCACTTTATGGCTCCTATAGAGTAGCCTCCCTATAACTTCTATAATGGGGTTTAAGGTATATTAAACCCCACTTTATTAAAAATTCTGCTATGGGGTCATTCTCGCTATATTAAAAAACCGTTTCTACCATTTGTAGGAAAACAAAGTAAAAGTAAAAAGAACCTAATTTCCGAGAAAATATAAGAGTTTTGAGGTAGGATTTTTGTAAAAACTACACGACATAATAAAACCTAGATGACACGAAACGGTACTTTTTCATCCAGCTATTGTACTGTTTACGACTCATTAGACTACAACAAATTTTAAGACTATAAATGCAGGAGGTTGAAACATTGAGCCACATGTAGCCGAAAACTGTATAATAAAGACCCTTCTAGGTCTGAGCGACGAGAATCAGAGAAAAGATAAGTGTAACAATGACTTTGGATAAATAGCATCTTAAAATGGCATGAATTGGGATTTTGTTATCTCTTCAATAAAACTTTGGTTAATAATGTTTTTTAATTAGTCAATACATTATTGTCGAGATTAAAACTAATTTTTTAATTTATTTATTGGCGACCAAAACTAAGCATCAACAAACTTGGATTACACAACCTTTTAAACTCTGCATCCAGCCGTTTATTTCTAAATTCACATGAGGTCACCACTCTCATTTGAAGCAGAATCAAAATATAAGTATGAAACTGAAGCTGATTAGGTAAATTAAACATAATTTTATTTTATTTACATTTATTATATGTATGCCATAGAAATATATTTAACCAACTATATATATCATAATTCGGCTCTTGCACAACATATATCTTACAAAATGTTTAAAAATTCATAACGTAGGTAAAAATAAGTTATATATATGTATATATATATATATATATATATATATATATATATATATATATATATATGTGTGTGTGTGTGTGTGAGTGGGGAGGTTCGTGTGAGTTTGGGGAGGGTTGTGTGTGAGTGGGGGGAGGGTTAAGTGTGTTTTAGAATGGGGGGGGGGTTTGTGTCAGGGAGGTTGTATGGGAGGTTGTATGTTGTGGCGGTTGTGAAGGTTGTGATGGGTTATATGTTAAGAGCTTGTATGTTGGGGGGATTATATATATAATAGACCCTAATCGGCCGCTTATAATTTATGTTCCAGAGGGGCTCTCTGTTTATGTTCCAGGGATTAACACAAGTGTCCTGGAGCACAGAGACCTTAACTCAATACCAAGAATCTATCAGGACTAAACATTATATAACAAACAATAACGAAGTGAATCCAGTACGGACATGTCTACGGACATGGTACGCCTTACTGAGGACGGATACCCCTTGCCTTTAGACAATTTACTAGCACATTACCACACTTACACCCTGAAAACCTTCTACGACACCCAGGGGGACATGCTATCCTATTGTGAACGCTTGTTCTAAAGATATAGATAGAAATTATTTTGGAACATATGTAGTATTAAGCTACGAGATCTGTCCACACGCTGCCCTCCTAAACAAGAATATTACAAAACATTACTATTTTCGTTATACTTAAAATAAAAATAACTATTTATGGTAAAAGGGATATCAGAGGATATTATTAAAGTTACGAAATACATTGGTTACTGCAAACACAATATTGTATATGGAAGAGCTAAAAAAGGAATGATTTGAAAGCTAGTTTTATTGTTGAATATAACATTTCGACGCATTGATCAAACCGAGGGTGAGTTGTGGCTGCACTGAAGCGAAGAATTCAATTAAAATTGTAATTGAAATTCGAAACTAAAATGTATTTCATTTTTCAAAAATATATTGAATCACTTCTCAATTTGAAAATAATGGATGTTTTGCGTGTAAAGGATTGCATCGTTACGTTTTTACATTATTTTTTAACAAAATTAAATCACATTTATTGAAAGTGTTTTCTTCAAAACCACTCCATCTGTGGTCGTTATCTTACTAATCATATTTATAATTATGAGAAACAATTAAATAGTCCCTTTGAGGCTTTGAAAATATATATTTCTATAATTGTCTGGTTTAAAAAGTGTTTATGTTGAGTTGAAATATTTTAATAAATATTAGGTAGATATTTTATCTATTCCCGTTTTGTAATGATTCCATACTAGTAATCTAATCAAAGCAGTGATTTTCTCATAGCATAAACCACAAAAATTCAAATAGAATACTAAATTAAAGGATCGACTCTGATTATTTGAACGTTCTAACAACGTGTTCTACCACTTCCTTCCTTCCTATATCTCGAAAGTATTTATGCTAAAAAAATACTATTTGGAAGTAGCAAACTGACAAAACGATACTCACCGGTTACAGCTATATAGTAAATAAAGGCTTTGGCAAACAAATATTAGCTAAACCATTGTTTATAGATAAAAGATACGTAAAGATATACACTACAACAGTTAATAATGTGTAAAAATATTACGTTTGTAAAAATAAATTTTTGCTAATAAGTAAATTAAAAATGCTATTTAATGGTATGAACTCTGCTCATGAAAGATCATGTTTCACACATGAAGTTGAAAGAAATGATAAATTGAACTTTCTAGATAATTTAGTTAAAAACTAAGATAATGATAGACTTTTATTAGATTTATAAGAGAATAATTTTCAGGCAGATGTGTAAAAGTTTTATATCCACATTCTAGTTAAGTAAAAATAGGTATCATAAAAAGTCTCATTTATAGAGTTTAAACGTTAGATAATCCACAATAGCATTTAAAAATATTTTTAGCTGTGAAAAATGTTTAAACTTTAAATAATTATTTTGAAAGTGTGATTGATAAATTATAAAAAACATACTTTAAAAAATCAAATGTTAAAGACGAAGTAAGCAAGCAATAATTAGAATGTAAAGGAAAAAAATTAATTTTGTTACCACATAATGTGTTACTATCTGATCCACAGTGTCATTTGAAAATACTTTTATCTGTGAAAAATCATTTAATTTTAAATAATTATCTGGAAATAATGATTGATGAATATTATAAATAAAATTTTTTTATAAATCAATTTTTTAAAAAACAAAAAGCGATAGTCAATATGTGATGGAAAAACAAACCTTTTGTTTACAATATATTAAATGTTTTACTAATGAGTTAGGTCAAATGTTAAGAAAAATGTAAATTAAATGTAGTGTAAAAACTTTTTTTTAACTCAATAGTATCATTAGAAAAGCCATAGTTATTTGTAAAAAATTTTAGAATAAAATTGTTGTATGTAAGATCAATTGCAAAGAGTGGGTTGTGTAGGATAAACAATATCTGTGGAAAAACAAATAAAAACATACAGAAAACTCACTAATTAATCATTTTTTAACTCATATGCGTTTCAATAACAAAGTTATCATCATCAGTGAGTGTTACTGCTACAAACTCTAACTTACAATTAGGGTGAAAGTAAGGTTACACTTCCATATTTATACAGTAGGCTTTGCCACGCTCACTTGTCAAAGCAACAGTTATTAACCCTACTTGAAACATGATACATCAAATAGAAATTTTGCACCTAACTCAAAAATTACAATAATATATTTAACCATACAACATATTTACATATAAACCAAATAGAAAACTAATATTATAGTTTTATATTATTTCACGATTTTATGCAAAAAGTTACAATAAAAGTTTCTTGTGTCACACTACTAATTACAATAATATAGAAACTAGCCAATGTTTCGCCATATTTACTGGCGAGATCTATACCAGATTTTTTTGGTATATTACATTTAATGTGGGAAATATGTTCTTTAGCCCTAGTTTTAATATTTCTTTTTGTTTGACCTATATATTTTAGAAGACACTCGCTACAGTTCAGGCAGTAGATTCCTGACTTCATTAGGTAAGGCGTCTCCATGGTTCCCTAACAACTTCTTTAGGTTATTTGTAGTGCCAATTGTAACGTTCAAATTACTATATTTTCCCAGAGATTTCCTAATTTTATTGGACAACGATGGATGGTGTGTTATTTTTACCCATTTTTTCCCTTTAAATCTCTTATTAACGTGCTTCTATGATTTCTTATTGTCTTATTTTTCATCTTTTTGTGGATTTTATCTATAAACACTTTACTGTATCCATTGAACCTTGCTACACTATAAATGTAATTCAGCTCATTTTTATAATTTTCTTCTGACAAAGACAAATTAATTAAACGATGCACCATAGAATTAAACGTTGTTTTTTTGTGTGTGATATTGTGAGAAACGAATCACTGGTAATAAATCTGCTTGTGTAAGTTGGTTTTTTATCAACGTTATAATTTAAAGTATTGTTTTTTCTTGATATTAAAACATCTAAACATGGTAAACATGCCTCTTTTTCTATTTCAACCGTAAATTTTATTCTTGGAAAAACTCATTTCTTGCGTTACAAAATATGTCCAGGCTTTGTTCATTGTCAAACACTGCAAACACGTCATCGACATATCTCAGCCACATTCTCGGAAAGTATTTCAAGGTCTTTTTAGCATTCATTTCGAAATAACTCATACAAACGTTGGCTAAAAAACTTGATAGAGGGTTACCCATAGAGGTGCCTTCCTTCTGGATGTAAAATTTATTGTTAAACTGGAAACAGTTTTGAACCATACATAAATTAATAAGTGAAGTATATTCATCTACGTCATTTCTACCACATCATGAATTTTCTAACCAAATGTTTATAAAGTCGACTGTTTTATCTATGGGTACACTTGGATAAAGTGATACGACATCAAACGAAACAAGGTATTCATTGCACAAAATACATAAATCTTTAACGGTATTAACAAATTCATACGTGTTGTTTACTGCCATTGATGGAGACGGAAATAACTGTTGGAGGCGTGGTATCAACCATTTAGCTGTTATATATGTTGGGAAATTAATTCCAGATACAATTGGTCGCATTTTTCTTTCTTCTTTATGGACTTTTGATAAGCAATACAAACGTGGTAATAACAAGTTTGAAACTGTTAATTTTCTTTTTAGTTCACTATCCACTACACTTTTACTACTTTTCAATGTTTCGTTGACACATCTAGCAAATGTTACTATGGGATCTCGATTTATTGTTGAATATGCTTCTACTCTAAGCATTTCCTCTATTATTTCTTTACATTCTAATCCATCCATTACTAAGATAGCGTTACATTTATCCGCTTTTAATAAAAACACATTTTTCTTTCGTAAATTCTGAATAACATCTTAGTAATTAATATTACTCTTCGAACCCATTTTCTGAGATGTAATTTGGTTTAATAATTTCTTTTTAATGTCGAACAAACAATATTTCTTGATTTTGGAATTTGAAGGCAGATTACGTAGGTTTTTAATTCCAAATTTCAAACCTTTGTTTAACAATCCTATTTCCTCTTTACTAAATTCTTCCTTACTCCAATCATAAACCATTATTAGAAACGTAGAGTGTATGTGTATTAACATGAACTGTTTTGGGATCTGTCATTAATTCTCAACACATCAAATATTTAGTAACAAACGAAAGTTCAAGTATATAATAGAGCTTATTCAGGGCAATAATATGTAAAAATGAGATATTGTATAGATACACTCATTTTCAATGGCCAGATATTTCACCCAGATAATTTTTAAAGTATTACAAGATCTCAAATGACATTAAACACGATTGCCAGTGCCCATTGCCTTGATTGATTAAATTAAACTTTTGATTGTTTAAAACTTTTCATGAAATAAAAAAATGTTAAAACCTTTTATAAAACGGTTTTATACTTTATGTTTTTAATAATTCATATATAAAGGCAGTTATATTAAAGCCATTAAATGTTTAAGTAACTAGTTTATATTGGAATATCTATGCAAACACGCATATCAAAACTGTGAGAAGTTAAAATTATATTCTGAATGAGATATCAAATTGTATTACATCAAATAGAAGTTCATTTCTCTGTTATGAAATATAAAACATATAATATTATCAGTATAAAATATCAACTTTAATCAAAACATCTTCATCTTGGAAATGTAGGGAATTCTATTTCATAAAATACGATGCAAATATATATATATCGCATAGTTACATTATTTCCAGTCAACTGAAATTATATTTACTTAGTTATTTTTTAAACTAACTAAAACTTAGTTACTATTTTTATAAAACTACAATAAAATTATAAAATTTTCCTACCTGTGCTTTTTTTGTAAATCTAACTTTTTCAAGAGGATAATTATACTTGCCTGGAATTAAAAATTGATATTTCCATTTAAAAATTAAGCAAAATAATTAGAGAATAAATTAAAAATGCGTATCACAAACAAAAATCGTAGAAACTCAGTTCCTACATAGTTTAATTAAAAAAACATTTTGTTTTTATAAACTTTTGTTATATAATTACAATTAATATGAATAAAATAGCATAACCTATTCCATAAAACAGCTGCCCTATGACATAACCTATAATATAAAAACAACTGCTTTAAAAAATCATATGTTATCACTTATTTTAAGTAAAAATAGTTTTCTCGCATAAAAAAAACTTAATGTTATTCATTTTTAAATTTAAATAAGGAAATAATATTTGAAAACCTTTTATTAATATCAAATGACATCCCCTACAAGTTTAAACAAATATATTTGCATTTTGAGTGGATGAATAAAAAAAATTTTATTAACAATAGAAAATTTGAACAAGATATCTATAAGAAGAGTGTAAACTAAAAGAAAGAACTGAATAATACAATTTGTTGGATTTACACACGAGGTTTTACATCAAGCCGATCCGGAAACCCACTTTCAGCTTATGTTATCAAAATTACATTTGACAGTTTTCGAAGTACAGCAATCTCTAGCTGTTCGAATATCTTTTATGAATATTGTCCAGCTTCCTCCGTACATTTTATCGGATATTTAATATCTATTTCTTTTGTAATATATATTTTCAGTTTTTAAATATATAATTTATATAATCTATTTTATTCCTAAATTAAACGGACAATGCTAATATAAGACAAAACATTTGTAGAGCCTAGTATCATAAGATAAACAGGTGGGTATAATTCCTAGAATAGGTCGTCAGGATCTCTATTCCTATAGCTTTAGAGATGCTGGAGCTTCAGTAAATTGATAAAGATTGGTCACCTCTGTGACAACAAGACATAAACCAAATCTTTCTTTTGTAATTAGGTTGATTCTAATAATAAAGTTGTGTTTTACTTTAAAAACAAATTTGATAATTTTAAAAACCTATCTGTCGTAAGAAACCACTGATAATTAATTTGCTTTTATTATTTTCTATTGTATATTAACGGATCACACAATATTTTACATATAATAAATTTATAATTGTTTTAAAATACGAAATTGAAAATAAATGAAATATCTTTAGGTGCAATAATGTGTTTTCAATTAGATAGCTTACAACTGATTTATTATATATATATATATATATATATATATATATATATATATATATACACACAGTGGAACAACTCAAATGAAAAATAATTGGGGCTATAGCCCGTTCGAATTTGGAAAAATTCGGTTTTTGCCGAAAACGTTCGGATTTCGGATTTGCTTTGTATTTTGCATTTGGCAACGTTTTTATTTTGCGTTTGTTTTACTAACGAACAATATTAGAGCTTTCATTACATATTTCTGTATCAACAATTAAAGTTTTCCAATGCTACAAGTGAAAAGTCATTGGAACAACCCCATCACTGGAAACTTTCTATGAAAGACAAAACTGAAGAGACTATATTTTTAGGGTTTACACAAGAGAGTGCTGAAAGGAGTTCCTATTAGTGGCCCATTAATATAAAAAAAGGTAATACAGTTAAACAAATTAATGAACTGTGATTTGGAATTTACTGCCAGCAATAGATGGTAGTATAGATTTAAGAGAAGGCACGGAATTAGACAACTAACGATAAGAGGAAGGGGGGTTATCATTTTTGTCTGGTAATCTTGCTGCAAAAGAATATTTAGACGAATTCACAGATTTGATTTCGTCTGAAAATTACTCACCCCAACAAGCGTATAATGCGGATGAGACGGGATTGAATTTCAAAGCAATTCCCACTAAAAGTCTCGCATCTAAAGAGGAGTTTTCTGCGCCAGGTTTTAAAACGAGGAAACAATGTCTCACAGTCTTAGCTTACAGTAACGCCGCGGGAACAAATAAGCTTCCATTAATGGTGATTGGAAAATCTGCCAAACCACAAGCCCTTCAATGCTCTTCCTGTTCATTACAGAAATCAGTGTACGAATTGGATGACTTGTAATATTTCAAGGATTGGTTCAAAATTGAATATGTTCCTTCAGTAACAGAATTTAATGATAAAAATGTACAGCCACCAAAAGCTATAATTTTGATAGACAATGCCCCTTCACACCCTTCAGACCTAAAGTTGGTATGTAAAGACATACGTAGGTAGCAAGCTTTCAGTTCATAGGCCTACTCCATTAATTTTAGATACTTTTTTAAAATTTGGTTTTTATCAAATCAAATCATATCAAATATATACCCAATTGACTGATAAAAAACAACTTTTAACGATAAATTCAATTAAAATCTGTCTTTATTACTAATAAAAATATAATTCGACTCATTTCGGTGTGTAGAAATAAGTGATTAAATATTAATTTATATTATTAATAATCCTAATAATTAGAAAGTATGTGTGATATTAACGTTATATATGGTAGTGTCAGTGGTATCGCGTTAGTAGATACGAAAATTTGCTGCGGTGATATATTTGTAATTTGTACAGTTTCCCATATAGACTATAATAAAACAAAGAGAAAATATTGACACTATTGATTTTACGTTTTAGTCCAAAAAATGGCTGAAAAGTAATGATCAACTGATGAAAAATCGATTTAAATATTGTGGTTTATGAGTAGTGGAAAATGTGCAGTAGCAAACACATTCATGTACTTTTTCAAACCTCATGTTTGTCTTCTTTATATATAATACAATTTACAAAATCCACAAAATATATTTTAGTAATCCACCTTTGCTTGGGACAGATCGTAAATGGTCTTTTCGTTTTTATAGATTGGTATGCACTTGATTCAGTTGGAAAATCAATGCGTGCTGTAGATAAAGTTTATGTTCTACAATCACGATTCTGAAGAATAGCACAAAACCATATACGGCAAGTATTGTAATTTTAATTTAAATTTCTGTGAATTTATTGGCTGATATTCCTTATAGCCACTCTCAAAAGTAGGATTTTTCTCAATAAAAGAATTATTTTATTTATTTACTACTGTAGTATATTTTAATATTACAAATGACTATAACGAAAACGGAAATTTCTGAATATATATTTAATTATTTATTTATTTAATTTTCTTGTGTTAATCGTCATATTTCAGAATAAATATTAGCCTAATACAGAATAGACGTCAGGTGATATATTTTCCCAAAAGATTCACAGATGATAATATCCCTGCAATAATTTGTTACAAGCAAACTATTAAGTAACTCTCTGTAGTACCGATTTTAAACAAACTGCAAAATCCTTTGACAATATTTCCATTTGTGCTAAGAAAAATATGGTCGAACATCTATTTTATAACACATACCCCCAGCTGATTGTGTAACGTATTGTAATTTGTTTCTTTGTTTTGATATAAAAATAAATATACTTCACAGAGATGATTGGATTTCCACCCATATATATGGTACGAGAATCACCATATAAAAGAAGAGGAAAATTGAATTACGAATATAACATATTTTCTTTGCAGCTAAATCCCATAAACCTGAAATATTTCCACAATATTTCTTTATTGAAAGTCAAAGGGCACATAATTTTGACTTTTAAAACCCTTAAACTGCCGTTTGAGATTTTCCCCTTTCAACGATAAATTTCCCTAGTGGTTTCATTTATTCTATAAACATTATTTTTACCACTCTTTTTCACTGTTTCTGTATTTAATTACTTTGACTGCATAGGATAATTTACGAACATTTATCATATATACCAAATTGACACTTTTAATGAGCAGTTTTTTAAATTAAAATTAGAAATGCACTTATTTGTCTAGGCGTAAGCATGGAATTTATAGTTGTAATATATCAATAAATTGAATGCTACAAATTGTATTGAGAATATAAATTATAAATCGAATAAAAATATGAATTAAATTATTAATAGAAATAAAAGGTAGAAACTACTTCTTATAATATTTAGGTAACTGTTTACCAAAATATTTTATATTTTTTATCATTCTCTGATAAACATTAATAAATATTTATTTTCGTTAGTGGTTTCTAAATAAACAACTTTTAATAAACATTTAGTAATAATACTAATAGGATAAATTACAAAAGTATATATTTTATTCTGATTTCGTAATAGATTTTTAAATGTTCATACTACTTTTATCTCTCTCAGCCTAGAATCACAAATACTGCGTTAGGAAAATACCTTAAGAGCCCACGGGTATAAGTAAAAACAAATGCTTTCTTACGTGAAGAGCTCTTGGACATTACCTCCGTTTTGGCAGATTCGCCGAAAAGCACCCCATTCATTCAATTTCATTCAATGTACTGTCAATGTGGTAAAAAGCAAAACTCCTCTAAACTACTCTGGTGTCACATCGCGGTAGCAGGAAGTGGGACCTCTCTGACCTATCTCCGAAAAGAGTAAACTGCAGTATATGCAGCTGTTATGTACCATCTCCTGTACAGAATAATAGCGTCAACTCGGCATCAATGCTTTGGTAGCACAATGTGGGGCTAAACTCTCTGTCCTCTCCTCAAAAAGAGTAAACTAGATTCTACTGATCCGTTATGTACAATCTCCTGTCAGAGTGGTAACGTCAACACGGCATCAATGTTTCGATAGCAGAATGTGGGACTAACCTCTCTGACTTCTTCCCGAAAAACGTAAACTAGATTCTACCTAGCCGTTATGTACAATCTCCTGTCAGAGTGGTAGTATCATTTCGGCATCAATGTTTAGGTAGTAGAATGTGGAGCTAACCTCTCGGACCTCTCCCCGAAAAACGTAAACTAGATTCTACCTAGCCGTTATGTACAATCTCCTGTCAGAGTGGTAACGTCAACACGGCATCAATGTTTCGATAGAATGTGGGACTAACCTCTCTGACTTCTTCCCGAAAAGAGTAAACTACATTATATCCAGCCGTTATGTACAATTTTCTGTACAGAGTGGTAACGTTACCTCGTCAATGTTTCGGTAGTAAGCTGTGGGACTAACCTCTCCTGAACAACAGTCAACTTAATTCTATCCAACCGTTACGTACCATCTGCTGTATAGAGTGGAAGTATAGAGTAGAACTCGGTGTTAATGTTTCAGTAGCAGGATGTGGTACTGACCTCTCTGACCTCTCCATGAGAAGAGTAAACTAGATTATATCCACCCGTTATGTACAATCTCCTGTACAGAGTTGTAGCATTAACTTGGCATCAATATTTCAGTAACAGGATGTGGTACTGACCTCTCTGACCTCTCCATGAGATGAGTAAACTATATTATATCCACCCGTTATGTACAATCTCCTGTACAGAGTTGTAGCATTATCTTGGCATCAATATTTCAGTAACAGGATGTGGTACTGACCTCTCTGACCTCTCCATGAGATGAGTAAACTATATTATATCCACCCATTATGTACAATCTCCTGTACAGAGTTGTAGCATTAACTTGGCATCAATATTTCAGTAACAGGATGTGATACTGACCTCTCTGACCTCTCCATGAGATGAGTAAACTATATTATATCCACCCATTATGTACAATCTCCTGTACAGAGTTGTAGCATTAACTTGACATCAATATTTCAGTAGCAGGATGTGGTACTGACCTCTCTGACTTTTCCCTGAGAAGAGCAAACTAGATTCTATCTAGCCGTTATGAACAATCTCCTGTCAGAGTGGTAACATCACGTCGGCAATGTTTCGATAGTAAGTTGTAGGGCTAACCTCTCTTGAAAAACAGTAATCCTAATTCTAACCAGCCGTTATTTACAACCTGCTGTATAGAGTGGTATAATCAACTCTCTTGGTTATTTATTCCTAATCGAAGGTCGTAGTCTTTTAGATAGTTATCGTTTATCTATTTTATTAACCAGGCCTACTTAGGAAAGTTTAGAGGTTAATTATTAGATTTTTTGAGGCTATTCTATTCTTCCTCATTATTAAGTGAAGGGGACTGTGTGCAATTATTCAGGTGTCCATATAAAGCAATAAATAGGTTTTATATTACATTATTTCGATTTCAGTTTTTCTCATGTTCCAATGTTTGCAAGAAATACAAATAAACTCTAGTATAATGATGAAAAGTTTCATTTCCAAAATTAATAACATATACATTTCCTTAGTCTAGAACTGTTTTTCATCTTATAACTCCAATATTTGCTTCAATAAAAGTTTTGAAATAATGATCATTTGAAAATGTATTTAATTACTCCGCCATATACAAACCAGCTCTAATTATGACCTGTATCATGCATCACAGATTTCATTGTTTACATGTATCATTAAATTATTTTAATACACTGTGCTCGAGATATCAAAATCGTTTGCCAACTACATATTATTTTTCTCATATGAATATTCACTATGGTTAACGTTTCTAAAGATAACATATTTTTACACGAATATGTTTCATCAACGTTTAATGTTTTCTCGATTAAATTGTAAATTATTTTATGTTTTACGTTCAGTTTTGTTAACATTGTAACGATAAGGTTAAATCTGGTTAAACTCTCTCTCTCTCTCTCTCTCTCTCTCTCTGTATATATATATATATATATATATATATATATATATATATATATATATCAATAAATTATACCTATATCATATTTGACACACACACACACACACACACACACACACACACACACACACACACACACACGTGCGCGCAGTTAACAGTTTCCATTTGAAATCAAATACAAAAATTTTAAAATAAAACAAACAATATAGCCGTTTGAATCTTGAACAAGATATCTATAAGAAGAGTGTAAACTAAAAGAAAGAACTGAATAATACAATTTGTTGGATTTACACACGAGGTTTTACATCAAGCCGATCCGGAAACCCACTTTCAGCTTATGTTATCAAAATTACATTTGACAGTTTTCGAAGTACAGCAATCTCTAGCTGTTCGAATATCTTTTATGAATATTGTCCAGCTTCCTCCGTACATTTTATCGGATATTTAATATCTATTTCTTTTGTAATATATATTTTCAGTTTTTAAATATATAATTTATATAATCTATTTTATTCCTAAATTAAACGGACAATGCTAATATAAGACAAAACATTTGTAGAGCCTAGTATCATAAGATAAACAGGTGGGTATAATTCCTAGAATAGGTCGTCAGGATCTCTATTCCTATAGCTTTAGAGATGCTGGAGCTTCAGTAAATTGATAAAGATTGGTCACCTCTGTGACAACAAGACATAAACCAAATCTTTCTTTTGTAATTAGGTTGATTCTAATAATAAAGTTGTGTTTTACTTTAAAAACAAATTTGATAATTTTAAAAACCTATCTGTCGTAAGAAACCACTGATAATTAATTTGCTTTTATTATTTTCTATTGTATATTAACGGATCACACAATATTTTACATATAATAAATTTATAATTGTTTTAAAATACGAAATTGAAAATAAATGAAATATCTTTAGGTGCAATAATGTGTTTTCAATTAGATAGCTTACAACTGATTTATTATATATATATATATATATATATATATATATATATATATATATATACACACAGTGGAACAACTCAAATGAAAAATAATTGGGGCTATAGCCCGTTCGAATTTGGAAAAATTCGGTTTTTGCCGAAAACGTTCGGATTTCGGATTTGCTTTGTATTTTGCATTTGGCAACGTTTTTATTTTGCGTTTGTTTTACTAACGAACAATATTAGAGCTTTCATTACATATTTCTGTATCAACAATTAAAGTTTTCCAATGCTACAAGTGAAAAGTCATTGGAACAACCCCATCACTGGAAACTTTCTATGAAAGACAAAACTGAAGAGACTATATTTTTAGGGTTTACACAAGAGAGTGCTGAAAGGAGTTCCTATTAGTGGCCCATTAATATAAAAAAAGGTAATACAGTTAAACAAATTAATGAACTGTGATTTGGAATTTACTGCCAGCAATAGATGGTAGTATAGATTTAAGAGAAGGCACGGAATTAGACAACTAACGATAAGAGGAAGGGGGGTTATCATTTTTGTCTGGTAATCTTGCTGCAAAAGAATATTTAGACGAATTCACAGATTTGATTTCGTCTGAAAATTACTCACCCCAACAAGCGTATAATGCGGATGAGACGGGATTGAATTTCAAAGCAATTCCCACTAAAAGTCTCGCATCTAAAGAGGAGTTTTCTGCGCCAGGTTTTAAAACGAGGAAACAATGTCTCACAGTCTTAGCTTACAGTAACGCCGCGGGAACAAATAAGCTTCCATTAATGGTGATTGGAAAATCTGCCAAACCACGAGCCCTTCAATGCTCTTCCTGTTCATTACAGAAATCAGTGTACGAATTGGATGACTTGTAATATTTCAAGGATTGGTTCAAAATTGAATATGTTCCTTCAGTAACAGAATTTAATGATAAAAATGTACAGCCACCAAAAGCTATAATTTTGATAGACAATGCCCCTTCACACCCTTCAGACCTAAAGTTGGTATGTAAAGACATACGTAGGTAGCAAGCTTTCAGTTCATAGGCCTACTCCATTAATTTTAGATACTTTTTTAAAATTTGGTTTTTATCAAATCAAATCATATCAAATATATACCCAATTGACTGATAAAAAACAACTTTTAACGATAAATTCAATTAAAATCTGTCTTTATTACTAATAAAAATATAATTCGACTCATTTCGGTGTGTAGAAATAAGTGATTAAATATTAATTTATATTATTAATAATCCTAATAATTAGAAAGTATGTGTGATATTAACGTTATATATGGTAGTGTCAGTGGTATCGCGTTAGTAGATACGAAAATTTGCTGCGGTGATATATTTGTAATTTGTACAGTTTCCCATATAGACTATAATAAAACAAAGAGAAAATATTGACACTATTGATTTTACGTTTTAGTCCAAAAAATGGCTGAAAAGTAATGATCAACTGATGAAAAATCGATTTAAATATTGTGGTTTATGAGTAGTGGAAAATGTGCAGTAGCAAACACATTCATGTACTTTTTCAAACCTCATGTTTGTCTTCTTTATATATAATACAATTTACAAAATCCACAAAATATATTTTAGTAATCCACCTTTGCTTGGGACAGATCGTAAATGGTCTTTTCGTTTTTATAGATTGGTATGCACTTGATTCAGTTGGAAAATCAATGCGTGCTGTAGATAAAGTTTATGTTCTACAATCACGATTCTGAAGAATAGCACAAAACCATATACGGCAAGTATTGTAATTTTAATTTAAATTTCTGTGAATTTATTGGCTGATATTCCTTATAGCCACTCTCAAAAGTAGGATTTTTCTCAATAAAAGAATTATTTTATTTATTTACTACTGTAGTATATTTTAATATTACAAATGACTATAACGAAAACGGAAATTTCTGAATATATATTTAATTATTTATTTATTTAATTTTCTTGTGTTAATCGTCATATTTCAGAATAAATATTAGCCTAATACAGAATAGACGTCAGGTGATATATTTTCCCAAAAGATTCACAGATGATAATATCCCTGCAATAATTTGTTACAAGCAAACTATTAAGTAACTCTCTGTAGTACCGATTTTAAACAAACTGCAAAATCCTTTGACAATATTTCCATTTGTGCTAAGAAAAATATGGTCGAACATCTATTTTATAACACATACCCCCAGCTGATTGTGTAACGTATTGTAATTTGTTTCTTTGTTTTGATATAAAAATAAATATACTTCACAGAGATGATTGGATTTCCACCCATATATATGGTACGAGAATCACCATATAAAAGAAGAGGAAAATTGAATTACGAATATAACATATTTTCTTTGCAGCTAAATCCCATAAACCTGAAATATTTCCACAATATTTCTTTATTGAAAGTCAAAGGGCACATAATTTTGACTTTTAAAACCCTTAAACTGCCGTTTGAGATTTTCCCCTTTCAACGATAAATTTCCCTAGTGGTTTCATTTATTCTATAAACATTATTTTTACCACTCTTTTTCACTGTTTCTGTATTTAATTACTTTGACTGCATAGGATAATTTACGAACATTTATCATATATACCAAATTGACACTTTTAATGAGCAGTTTTTTAAATTAAAATTAGAAATGCACTTATTTGTCTAGGCGTAAGCATGGAATTTATAGTTGTAATATATCAATAAATTGAATGCTACAAATTGTATTGAGAATATAAATTATAAATCGAATAAAAATATGAATTAAATTATTAATAGAAATAAAAGGTAGAAACTACTTCTTATAATATTTAGGTAACTGTTTACCAAAATATTTTATATTTTTTATCATTCTCTGATAAACATTAATAAATATTTATTTTCGTTAGTGGTTTCTAAATAAACAACTTTTAATAAACATTTAGTAATAATACTAATAGGATAAATTACAAAAGTATATATTTTATTCTGATTTCGTAATAGATTTTTAAATGTTCATACTACTTTTATCTCTCTCAGCCTAGAATCACAAATACTGCGTTAGGAAAATACCTTAAGAGCCCACGGGTATAAGTAAAAACAAATGCTTTCTTACGTGAAGAGCTCTTGGACATTACCTCCGTTTTGGCAGATTCGCCGAAAAGCACCCCATTCATTCAATTTCATTCAATGTACTGTCAATGTGGTAAAAAGCAAAACTCCTCTAAACTACTCTGGTGTCACATCGCGGTAGCAGGAAGTGGGACCTCTCTGACCTATCTCCGAAAAGAGTAAACTACAGTATATGCAGCTGTTATGTACCATCTCCTGTACAGAATAATAGCGTCAACTCGGCATCAATGCTTTGGTAGCACAATGTGGGGCTAAACTCTCTGTCCTCTCCTCAAAAAGAGTAAACTAGATTCTACTGATCCGTTATGTACAATCTCCTGTCAGAGTGGTAACGTCAACACGGCATCAATGTTTCGATAGCAGAATGTGGGACTAACCTCTCTGACTTCTTCCCGAAAAACGTAAACTAGATTCTACCTAGCCGTTATGTACAATCTCCTGTCAGAGTGGTAGTATCATTTCGGCATCAATGTTTAGGTAGTAGAATGTGGAGCTAACCTCTCGGACCTCTCCCCGAAAAACGTAAACTAGATTCTACCTAGCCGTTATGTACAATCTCCTGTCAGAGTGGTAACGTCAACACGGCATCAATGTTTCGATAGAATGTGGGACTAACCTCTCTGACTTCTTCCCGAAAAGAGTAAACTACATTATATCCAGCCGTTATGTACAATTTTCTGTACAGAGTGGTAACGTTACCTCGTCAATGTTTCGGTAGTAAGCTGTGGGACTAACCTCTCCTGAACAACAGTCAACTTAATTCTATCCAACCGTTACGTACCATCTGCTGTATAGAGTGGAAGTATAGAGTAGAACTCGGTGTTAATGTTTCAGTAGCAGGATGTGGTACTGACCTCTCTGACCTCTCCATGAGAAGAGTAAACTAGATTATATCCACCCGTTATGTACAATCTCCTGTACAGAGTTGTAGCATTAACTTGGCATCAATATTTCAGTAACAGGATGTGGTACTGACCTCTCTGACCTCTCCATGAGATGAGTAAACTATATTATATCCACCCGTTATGTACAATCTCCTGTACAGAGTTGTAGCATTATCTTGGCATCAATATTTCAGTAACAGGATGTGGTACTGACCTCTCTGACCTCTCCATGAGATGAGTAAACTATATTATATCCACCCATTATGTACAATCTCCTGTACAGAGTTGTAGCATTAACTTGGCATCAATATTTCAGTAACAGGATGTGATACTGACCTCTCTGACCTCTCCATGAGATGAGTAAACTATATTATATCCACCCATTATGTACAATCTCCTGTACAGAGTTGTAGCATTAACTTGACATCAATATTTCAGTAGCAGGATGTGGTACTGACCTCTCTGACTTTTCCCTGAGAAGAGCAAACTAGATTCTATCTAGCCGTTATGAACAATCTCCTGTCAGAGTGGTAACATCACGTCGGCAATGTTTCGATAGTAAGTTGTAGGGCTAACCTCTCTTGAAAAACAGTAATCCTAATTCTAACCAGCCGTTATTTACAACCTGCTGTATAGAGTGGTATAATCAACTCTCTTGGTTATTTATTCCTAATCGAAGGTCGTAGTCTTTTAGATAGTTATCGTTTATCTATTTTATTAACCAGGCCTACTTAGGAAAGTTTAGAGGTTAATTATTAGATTTTTTGAGGCTATTCTATTCTTCCTCATTATTAAGTGAAGGGGACTGTGTGCAATTATTCAGGTGTCCATATAAAGCAATAAATAGGTTTTATATTACATTATTTCGATTTCAGTTTTTCTCATGTTCCAATGTTTGCAAGAAATACAAATAAACTCTAGTATAATGATGAAAAGTTTCATTTCCAAAATTAATAACATATACATTTCCTTAGTCTAGAACTGTTTTTCATCTTATAACTCCAATATTTGCTTCAATAAAAGTTTTGAAATAATGATCATTTGAAAATGTATTTAATTACTCCGCCATATACAAACCAGCTCTAATTATGACCTGTATCATGCATCACAGATTTCATTGTTTACATGTATCATTAAATTATTTTAATACACTGTGCTCGAGATATCAAAATCGTTTGCCAACTACATATTATTTTTCTCATATGAATATTCACTATGGTTAACGTTTCTAAAGATAACATATTTTTACACGAATATGTTTCATCAACGTTTAATGTTTTCTCGATTAAATTGTAAATTATTTTATGTTTTACGTTCAGTTTTGTTAACATTGTAACGATAAGGTTAAATCTGGTTAAACCCTCTCTCTCTCTCTCTCTCTCTCTCTCTCTCTCTCTCTCTGTATATATATATATATATATATATATATATATATATATATATATATATATATATATATATATATCAATAAATTATACCTATATCATATTTGACACACACACACACACACACACACACACACACACACACACACACACACACACGTGCGCGCAGTTAACAGTTTCCATTTGAAATCAAATACAAAAATTTTAAAATAAAACAAACAAGGTGAAATAAAATTCAGCCATCAGAAGACAATTTGTATCTTGAAAAATAATATTATCAAGGCCTGAATAAAACCTTTAGTTACAAGGAAAAAAATTGTCATATTTAAGGTGATCAAATGTAAGTCAACTAGGGAGGCATAAATGTATAAATCCACATTTACCTCTGGTCTGTGTTAAATGCTCTCACAAGGAGAGTCCTTAAGAGGTCAAGTTTTGAAGAGACAAACAAGAAACCTGTTGATAAGCAAGCCGAAGCCCTGTTGATACCTTTGGCCTAAAGTTTGATTTAAAGTAACAAATTTTCCTATGAATAATGAATAATTAGATTGTTTAGAATAAGTCTATTTAGATCTGTTCTGTAATATTTTTAGCAAATCATGGACCTAATCGATGACTCGACAAGCTTTTAATAATGGAGAGACGATATATATACACATCACAGTAACGGTATTTATGAGATAAGGGAAAAAACCTTATCTAGAAAGAAATAATTCATATAACCTCATGTAATTGTTGTAATAACTTTTGATAAACGAAACCTTAAAACTGAAATCTTCCAAACTATTAGTTCAGTTGTAAACTTCTGCTCTAATTGTGTTGTAGAAATAGATGTGAAGATTTTTAAAGTGATTCAGTAATTGTACTCAAGCGTTTTCTTGTCGCAATATCAAGTAATTTAATGTGACAAAGAAATAGTAAAGAAATTAAACAAAATAGGATCGACGTATTCGGATAAATTCGAATCCATACAGAGAACTAAAATATTACTACATAGTGGTCACTACAATTTATAAGCAGAGCATACACCATGTCCCTAAAAATAATAATTATTGAAGAATGCTTTTAGCACATAGTATAGTATAGGACGTCACAAGGAATTGAGAGATATACCTTGAGCTGTAGGCAACTGCCTTGGGCCGTAATTCCCTGTCTTGGGTTATCCTCAGATACTCGGTAGAAGATCTAATGATTTTGTAGTTGAGAACTATTATGTCTTTTTGTAATAATAAAGAGACATTAAACACCTCCGCCATTAAATAATTACTTACTTCTTCCAGCAGGCGTCCAGCTTCAGTTGTAGCCGATGGCCCGATGTCCATGATAAACTGTCATCGCAGCGTTCCAATGATTTTTGATTGTTAGAATGGTATTAATGTCCAATCCCTCTACCATTAAAAGGTCCTTGGCCAGATTTGGATAACAGCACTTAAGGAGGATGTGCTCCAGCTCTTCTTCTCCACTTTGGCATAGGGCGCATTCTGGTGATTCTGCTAAATTGAACCGGTAAATATAGGCCTGGGTTAAAATGTGTCCAGTTCGAGCACTGGCTGCGAAAGTACATAGAGCTCTGTTGATTCCGCTATAAATGTCTTCTTTTGCCGGTTCATTCTGGAGGTTAAATAGGGATCGACCGACAGGATATCTTGACCATTCTTCAGTCCACTTTCTCCTGAAAAATCGCTCTGCAGACTTTTGAGAATATAAGAGGGAAATTCTCGGTCAGCAGGTTGCATTTCTGAGGCCAGTTTTGCTACTTCATCAGCTTCTTCATTCCCTCTCAACCCGCAATCGGCAGGGACCCACTGGAAGACTACCTTTTTGCCCTTATCTTGCAACATCACAATTAACCTCCTCAATTCAGCAACACTAAAGGAGTATGACGTAGTACATGGCAACGCCAGAACTTGGAGGGCTGATTTCGAATCAGTAAGAATACAAATATCCGATTCGCAGATAGATTGACAGCTCACCAATGCAGCGTTAATTACCAGCAATTCAGCATCGATGCTAGACCGGGCATTTGCCGGTGCGAAAAAACGTTCTCCAGTTTCGAGGTTGAAGTAGCCCGCTCCTGATTTCCCCTTCTACATGTCAACTGATCCGTCCGTGAAGATTTTTACGTGCTCATTATATTTCTGGCGGAGCATTGCTATGGCTTCAGCGCGTAGGTGTTCTGGATGACTCTCTTTTGTCAATTTAATAGGTAAATCTACCTCAATCGAAACTCCTATCCATCTGTGAGGAGACTCATCATACACAATAGGGATGTGTTCTGGGATATTGATAAAATTGTGATTGAAATATTTCTCACCTGATAACTGAAGGAGCTCACGATTGTGCACGAGCTTTATAGGATCCCTCTTAAGGGATGACCGCTAGCTGATGCCATAATTTTCAGGTACTTATTCCACATTTGTCTTGCTATATATATTTCAATAGGTTCAATGCCGAGTTCAATCTCCATTGCTGCTGTCGGTGTAGTTTTCATGCAGCCCAAACAGAGCCTTAGAGCTGCCGATTGCAGACGTCGTATCTTTGCAAGGTGAGTTGCAGCAGCTCCACCCCACACCTCACAGCCATAAGTCGCCTTGGGTCGCACAAACATTAAATAGAACGTTTTCATTGATGTTGTGTCAGCACCCCATTGTCGGCTGGAGACAGCTTTTAGTGCATTTATTCTAGGCATACAGGTTTTGAGAATGTGGTCAACATGAGCTGCCCATCTAAGTTTTCGGTCCAACACTATGAGTCTTGGATCCAACACTAAGGTCCAACACATCATTAAATAATTGGACAACGTAATATATAATCGAAACCCCCTTGATGTGGCTTGCCAAACTGACTTCACATAGATATACAAAAGATGTACTTCAGAGGAATTGTTACAATAGAGCCATTAGCGGAGGGACGTCTGTCATTACACTGTCTAATTGCCTTCTACATCCAAGACACTTTAAGTTAGTTTCAATAAAGAAAACAATAGGAAAAATAAACCTTTTAATTGATGTTCTTTTACGGCAATTTCATAGAATTCATTTTTATCATTGTATGATTAAGTCTCCAGAAGTACGTATTTCTGCCTGAATGTCTCTGAGCGTGAATATCTTTTTAATCCTTAGCTGCCTGTATTACAATCCACTGTTTTGATGAAAATAATTAGAAACTTTAAATAACCAAAAGTATGTTTTAATATTGAAAACAGGAGATTTTTAACTTGTGTCGTGTTAAATATGATTTTAGAGTAATCGATTGGTTTAACTGAATTTTTCTTACAGAGAATATAATACCATAGAATACAAGCATATTCTTATAGGATTTCATTCTTTGGCATTCCTTCATTATTATATATACTTGCTACATTTTCTTGATTTAAAATTCATGTTTAAGACATCATTTGAAATATCTTTAAAAATAAATGTATTTTACACAATACCTTTTTCTGGGTTTACAACTTGATGTTTTCATTTGATTAGGACGTTGTACTTTTATCGTAATTTTTTTATACTTTTCAATACCAACAGTAGATTATATATTAGCATATAAATGTAATGTTGATCAATATTTGGTGACAAGTAATGTCCTTTAGAGCGAATGTAATTATG